>JAJOOS010023934.1:0-22800 GCA_029582725.1 Solanum chiquidenum
CCAAATTCTAAGGTGCAGTCTAAACACAAGGCCAGTTCATGATCAAAGAATTCTTCCAAAGCAGCTCTCAAGAAAAAATTGAAGGATGCATTGGATAATTTAGATATATACTATGAAAACCAAATCATGAAGATGATTGAAAGATGCAGCTTCAACCGAAAGCAGGAACGATGATAACGAAGACATGTGTAATCCCAAAGGATTGGCTTTGGCTTATATGGACCCCAATTATGAATAGGAAAAGGACCCTTGTGGAAAAGTAGAGGCAAAGCAAGAATTACTTTTCCAATAGTGGCATTTCACTATTCTAAATTGGCATCCAATGAGAAGCTACAAGACAAAACACCTTTGAAAAGATGTTTCCATTATCTCAGAAGATAAGAAGAAGACATCTCCATTATCAAAAGGAGATTCCCATTCAGCCACTTTTTCAAAAAAAGTAGGCCCCTATGTTTCCACTACGGGAAAAGATATTCTCCATTATCTCTACTTTAGCAAAAGAAGTAGGTCCCTCCATTATCGTCGGCAACATCCTATCCCTCCACTTGTATGCCTAAGATGTAAAATCACTTACTCCTTCTCCTATATAAGGAGACTTCTATTTCATTCTAAGGCATCATAAAATATCAGGATTTACTCCTATATTCTTAAAGCCTCCTTGTATGTTCTTTATTTCCCAAGTTTGAAGTTATGCAATAACCATCAGTTTCTTGTAAGTTCCATGATAGTAGGCCCCTTATACACCTCATCTACAAAACCTTAAAGATCTTCCTCTATTTTTGAGCCATAGAACTCTGGAGGGTTCATCCTTAAAAACTCTCTCACCCTAGAAAAAGTCATCCCCCTAATTGGGTTTGCCAGAGCCACCACCTCTCTATTGTCTTGCTCCATCAAGGCTTAAGGCAATAATTGCATAGAATTCCTAAACTCCGCAAGAGTGGCATTCCCAATTGGAGGGTCATTTGGAACTTGAGGAGGAACTTGTGGAGGGACTTGGAGAGGAACCTCTTGGTCCACATTTTATTCCTCTTCTCTCCTAGCATTTGCCCTTGTATTAGGCATACCCTGAAAAACCAAAGGTACGGATTAGAATAAGGTCCTACTAAATCCAAACTCTATGGCACGACTAAGAGAATAAAGAATTGAGACTTTTCCTAAGCATCCAATAGCCTCCTATTCATAAATGTGGTGCACTTCATATTTATGAACAAGACTCTACGAGACGTGGTTTGAGACAGTCCTAGAAATATTCTAAACCTTTTGCTCTGATTACCAAGTTTGTCACGACCCAGGGGTACCTCCTAGATGTAACATGGTGTACTTGACCCCGAAGGGGTCTCATACAAACCCTAAGCATAATCATAACATAAGATACTAGAAAAGTATGGGAAAATTTAAAACTTCTTTAAAACCATACAATCGAAACATTTTCATAAGCAAGCGGAAGTCTTTACTAAAACTTTGTCTCAAACCATCTAGTTAAACTCATGAATCAAAGTCTTGGGACGCAGCCCATATAAAGTCTAAAATATAATAAATGACATAAGAGGGAAACGTGGGTTTGTCCTCAAAGCTAGGAGGGCTCACCATATCTTCAAGTCTTCTTACTTTTTATAAACCTAGCCTCCAAAGAGACTCAATCTCCAACACCCTACATTTGATTAGAATGTAGGCAATATGCGTTAGTACAAAATGTACCAGGTATGAAAGCTAGCACAACATCATAAGAGCATCTCAACATGGTTAGTCAACATAAGACATAAGCATAAAAGGTAATAACAAGGTCATATCATAATCGTCATAATCATAGCATGGTATCCAACATAAGCATCATATAAACATAAGTCAACATAAGACATGGTTAATGAACGTAGGAGATAAGTCATAATCATATAAGCATAATTGACTCTTAGTCATCTATACCATAATAGCACCATTCTCAAGTAACCTCAAAAGCATACAAGTGCAAAGCAAAAATAGCATCCCATAATACCACCCAAGCCATGTATCCCTTTTTGGTCATCTTAATCATAGTTAATAAGCATTGTTAAGTCTTAAGTCTTTCTACCATAAGGGCACCATACTCCTAAGTAACCTCAAGACACACTTGTGCAATGAATGAAAAACATCCCATACTACCCTTCACACCAAGCATTGCCTTGAAGTCATCTTAGTCATACTCACCCTCCTTTGGTCTCATTATTAGCTTAACCCTTATAACTAAAAGAATATCTCACCTTTAGTCAACTATAGCAAGGAAGGCAACTAAGGCACAATCCTATCTGAACTCATTCCTTTAGTAACCCTAAGTCATACTTGTGCAATCAAATCATAGCATCCCATAATACTAATCATGCTAAGTACCACTTTTAGGTCCTCTTACTATTTATTTTAGGTTTGAAACATAGTTCCTCTCTTTAATTTTAGAACACAATGAGGTACTCTCTTAAGCACATCAAAGATCATTATTAGGTTGAACCCTAAGATATACTCCTTTTAATATATCTAAGTTCCTTACTCATATAGACCCTTTGAGATACTACCTTCAGCATGACTAAGTCCATTCATACTCTTGAACACTATGAGGTACTCATTAAGTAAGACTTAGTTCATTTATGCTTTAGAACACTATGAGATGCTTCTTTAAGCATGTCTTAGTTCATTGGATATGAAGATTTCTACTAGGAACCTAGACTCAACTCATGTGAAGGCTCCCATCTCATGAGACCTAGCTTTGGGAAAACCCACACTCTACTACGTAAGAGTTCCTCCTTTAACTTGAATACTCCTCACATCAACTAGGTGTGGTTATCCTTTCTACTTGGAGCCCGGATCCTCGCTTGTGTGAAACTCCACCTCATTATCAATATCCACTTGGAGCCAAGCATACATCCCAAGATTTACTTGTTAAGCCTTGCTTAACACTCATGTCTCATGGAAGGATGCCCTTGACAACCAAACCATGTTCAAGTTATTCTATCACTTCATACTTTCAAGCATTCATAAGGTAGGTTAGGTGAGTACAAGCCTTTCACCATAATCAAACCTATTAGACTTCTATTCTCTTTTATACTTTACACTCAAAGACTTTAAATCAATAGTTGATCGCATTAGCTTCACCCTAACGCCCTAGCTATCATGATCACAAACCTTACTCTCGAGGTTTCTTTCTTAATGTGTTCTTTATACCTATATTTCAAGGTATTTTGATCACATCTTTCATTACTAGGTGACTCTAGTCACAATTGATCATAAAGGTTCAAAGTCAACTTTACATGTCAATATTTATCATATACAATAGAGTCTAGTCAATTCATGGTTATATGATCCTAACTTTTATCAATTACTACACAACACATTTATTTAGGAAGATTACTCATGAACGTTGAATTTCACCTCTAATGGCATAAACCCACAAAACATGTACTCATCAAGTAAACTAGGGTTAACCATCGAATTCAAATTATATCATCATAATATCACAATTCAATTCTAAATTAACCATAAATAAGTATTATCCAACCCTTTGGAATCATACCCAACTATACCCACACATTGGAAGTAACCCTAGCATAAATTGGTCTACTTCTTCACAAATTAGGTGAAATTCTAGGGGACTCTATGGGTGGAAGAACCCTTAAATTAAAAGCTAAACATACCTTAGTCAACGCCCTAGCACAAGACTTTAGAAATGGAACCTTTGTTCTTGACCTTAGCTTCAACCTCTAGCTTCTTTTTCAATGGAGGTCTTTCTAGAGAGAGAAATATTTGAGAGAGGACTAATTTTGGGGATTTGATTTGGGTCTTGTGATAAAGTGACTTGAAGGGGTGTTTAAAAGCTTAAAATATCTTAAATAAGGGTTTTAGGACAAAGTAAAATGACCCCACCCAAAAATCCCACGTTTGGAATTTATTAATAACTTCCCCACTTGGCAGCCTACTGCCCAAGCCTTCATGAGAGGCACCACATGTCATGGTCCTCACCACTGACTGTGGTCCTGCTCGTGGTCTTGGGACCAGTAGCTAGGCCTTGTGTCTTGGCCTTAACACAATCATCGGAGGACCACGAGTTATGGTGATGGTCTTGGTCCCTAGGCAGTATCTTGGCTTCAAGGCCTTGCCTTCCAAAGTTCTAAGGGAACTTCACGAGCCCCTTCATGAACTGTGCCCAGGGCCACTAGTCGTGAACAAGAGACCTTACTTGGCTCTAAAAGGTCTTGGCTTCCCTCCTCCTAAGGCATCTTCATGAGCCTTCCCACGATCTATGGTCAAGACCACGAGTCGTGAACTGGCTCATGGAGGTAAAACACATTGAGGCAGCCCTTAGTGAGCTACTGCCTTGGTCTCACAAACCACACCACGAGCTGTGATCCATTCCATGAGTTGTGGTAGTGGTCGTGGACTTGAGGCAAGGTGCTACCAAGCTTTGGCAGTCATGTCCTAGGCTTGGGCCTTGCCCCCTTGGCCTTGGCTCTTGCCCCATGCCATGCTCAACCAAACTAAAAATGGTCTTCTAAGCTATAAGGTCTAACATGTATCTTGACGTTAAACTACATAACCCCTCATTCTAAGCACGTAAAGTCTCATCTACGACTTTAATTCTCAATATCACACTTTAGAACCCTAGCTTTAGGCTCTGAAGAGTCATGATTTGGACTCATTTATGGCTTTATTTTAATATATTTAGTGTCCTCAAATGCATATTTTGTGCCAATAACTGAAGTAAATCCTTGAATTTAAGGTATTTTGATTGAGGAGAAAAGCATGGACACTATTGAGCAAAAAGGAACAAGATAGCTGAAAGAACAAAGAAAAGAAAGCATGAACATCGCCTAACCCATTGGGCGAGTCGCCGAACGGACATCGTCTCACCTAATATTCCAGTTTTCCAATCCCTGGAGGAGAAAATTAAGTTGGCGATAAAAAGGAACAGTCGGTGAGTCGGCGAATGGTTTGGCGATGCCGTGCCACATCACCCAAAGCACAAAACCTGAAGTTGCGGAAGGCAAAATCAAAAAGGTGATGGATTTGACCAAAGGGCGGATCACCGAATGGATCGACGATCCCGACTTATTGCGCCGAATGGTCCTTCGCAACACATTTTTGGGTGACTATAAATATGTTTTGAAATTCTTAGTTTAGTATCCAGTTTAGTTTTTATCATTGTTATTGTTCGATTTTCAAGTTTGAGAGCTTAAAACTGAATTTAGAAACATATTTCCTTAGCTTTGAAGATTTGAAGATTTAAAGATTTTCATTTCTAAGAAATTGGAAGTGGGGGTTGAAGATTCTTAATCTTAGACCTTTGTTAAGACTATATCAATCTTACCCAGTTGATGGAAACACAACTCGGTAACAATTTTTACCTTTTTAAGATGTCTAGCGAAAACCCCAATTCTTCAGGTGTGATTATATGATTATGGATTGATTTAGCTGTTGGGTATTGTTAATTGATATTGTAAATGTTGTTTAAAAGTGATTTCGTTTAGTAATTGTGGTTGAAATTAATGGGTTGTAGTTGCAAATACAATTCTAACTTCGTGGTTTTGGCTGGCTTGCTCGAGAAAGAGGTTTTAAAACCAAAATTTCTGAATCGATGGTCTGTGGGTATTGGATTTTCATGGGTTCAGCTCGAGAGAGTTAACCCTAAAACCTTTTCCACACATTCATCTCGAGAGAGTGAATGGACTAAAGCGAAGGTTGTTCCTAATTGCTGCTTATTGGTGTTCGGGAGAAACCAATTTGATTCGGGGTAAATTGTTTGAGAGAAAGTTTATCCCCACTAAAGTGTAGCTTATTCACTAATTAACAACTATTCACTATTAAATGCAATTACCCAATTGTTTACCTTAGCCCATAATCCAATCACATCCCAAGAACCCGTCTCTATACTTGTTATTTTCGTATTATTTACTATTTTAGTTGATAATTGAAACCAAATCCCCCTGATATTTAACACTTGTGTCACCCCAGATTTGAACAATTCTTTTATTCGCAAATATTTTTACCTATGATTGACTCGAGCATATTCATACTTGCCTATTGATTCTCAATCACAAACCACTCCCTTGGGACTCAACCCCAACTCACTTAGTTGGTTTATATTACTACATAATGATCGTTGACACTTAGTATTCGATGAAGTGTTTTTGATAGTGTTATTCAATCAAAATGGTGCCCCTACCGGGGTGTGGTGTTATTTGAGAATTTTTAGTTAAGTTGAATTTTCTTCTTGTTAATCATAGTGATACTTACTTAATTTTAGTTTTGTTTTACCTGTTTTTGTGTTAAAACATGAAGTATGAGTGTGAACGGTAGCAATGGCAGCCATGTAGGCCATCAAGATAACATCGGAAACCTCAACGATGTCCACGAGCCTAATGCTAATGACCTCCATTTTATGGGTGGTTGTGGTGCCATTCGCTTGCCTACGGCCAAAGGGAATGCGGTGTTCCACATCACGAGTATTATGTTGCAACTTTTGCAACTAAAGGGGATTTTTAGTGGTTTGGCTCATAAGGATCCCTGTGAGCATATTAGAAATTTCGTGGATGTATGCGGACCATTCTCCTTCAAGAACATCTCCCAAGAATCAGTCCGGTTGAGGTTGTTCCTATTCTCTTTGATGGGAGAGGCGTGCAAGTGACTGGCTGAATTGCCACCTGAATCAATCACTTCATGGGAGGAGTTGGTTACCACATTTCAAGTGCAATTTTTCCCTCCCTCGAAGATGATGACTCTTCGGGACAACATTAAGAGCTTCAAGAGCCTAGAAGGCAAGCCAATTCATGAAACTTGGCTGCAATTCAAGAAGTTGGTGCTTCAATGCCCAACTCATGGCTTGCTTGACAACGTGTTGCTGCAGTATTTTTACCGGAGTCTTGATTCGGTATATAAGGGTGTTGCTGACAAACTTTCTTCGGGACGTTTGATGCAAAAACCTTCTGTGATAGCGGCTCAACTCTTGGATGGAATTACCACCATAAATAGGGTGTGGTATACCCGTGAAAATGAGGTCTCCCCTCTAACATTCAAATTGACCAAGGAACAAATGGAGAAAGACCAAGAGGGGGACCAAAACATGGCCAAGATCATGACACAACTTGACATTTTGTCCAAAAATGTCATGGGGGATGCTGCTCAAGGTGTCAATGTCGTGGGTATCGGGTGTGCTAATCCTAAGGAGGCAAAGTTTAAAGCTTTGTACAATGAAGAGGGGAATTTCCTAGCCAACCAAGGCAGTGGTTATCATTCAAACTAACCGAGGCAGGGTGGCAACCAAGGTTTGAGCAGGGAGGAAGGTTGGAAAGATCGTGACCGAGAGTTGGGGACCAAAATCCCAATTGGAATTATGGGCAGAAGGATAGATATGTGCCTCCCCATGAACGCCAAAAGCCAAATGATTCGGAAGGTGGCCGGTCTGAGGATATGATATCTCGTATCCTCCACAAATTTGAGGGGTCAGACAAGATCTTGAAAGAGATGAAAGAAGACATGTCGACCCTTAGCCATACTGTTACCTCCCATTCAGTGTCAATCAATCAGTTGGAGATCCAAATGGGTCATATCTCATGTCGTTTGAACTCGAGACAGCAAGGGGGGTTGCCTAGTGACACTATGGCCAACCCCAAGAATGAGGTTTGAAGGTGGACTTGCATCAGAACACGACGTTAACTAAGGCGTTGCTTAGGAGGAAACCCAAGTTTTATTTTCTTTCTTTTAAAGTTTGCAATTATGGTGTGTTGAATGCGCAGGTCATAGTGTGGAAAGTCGCTGAAAAGTGCAAGTTAGCGAGCCAAAGGTCCAGTCGGCGGATCACCGAAGAGATCGGTAACCCCGACTCAAACCACAGTTGGACTCAAGACAATTTTACGTTTGAGTCTGTAAAACTCGGCGAGCTAAGGAAATTATTGGCGAGTCGCTGACCAGGTCGGCAATCGCGATATAAACCGCCGTTTGGACCCCTACATTAACTGAAGGTCCTGTAAAACTCAGCGAGGTAAGTGACCATGGCGTGTTGCTGAGTGGGTCGCTGAGCACGACTAATGTCACCGAATTGGTGAGAACTGGACGGTTTTTAAAAGGCCAAAGGTTTAAACTTCCAACTCTATCAGTTTCCCTCACTTTCGAATTTCACAAACTCACACCCGCACTTTAGTTTAAATAATTTTGCATTTTAAAGTATTTTAGTCATTGATTTGTACTCGGATTGGGACTACATTGCCGCCTAACATTTAAATTTTATCTTTATTGGCATTAAAGGTTGATTTTCCGAACCGCGAATTTACTTTTGGCATTTTGTACTCTTATGCAAATGATCTTATCTTGTTGTCATGTGCTGGGCCTCTCTGATAGTGTTAGTATGTTTTTGTGCTTGTTTTAATTTGAATACCTTGATCTTATTGCCTTTAATGTTGAATTCCTGTATTTTTGTGCCTCAAAATGAATAAAATCTTGTGGGGGTTGTGGTTGCATGCTGTTGAGTTACTCGGGTGAAGTCTAAGTAACCTGTATTTGTGCCAAATGACATAATTTTCCCAATGATAGAGTGGGTGATGTCATTCTTAAGGGAAAAAGTCATCAAATGGCCAAATTTGGAAAAACTGGGACAAGTCTGAGTATCCCGAGGTAATGGGTGTTATGGGTTTTGTTTTAATTTGAGTTTTGCATGCTTTGATTTTGTTTTTGGGGGTTGTGGGGTTGAATTCAAGAAGTTGCTTTGAAAGTAGGCACGTTAGGTCATTTGGCGAGCTGGGTCAAGCTCACCGAACCACTCGACGGTTCACCGAAGGTCCCCATCTCACCTTTAATTTCATGTTTTACTTGATGTTTGACTCTTTCAGTTTCGGTGAGAAGCTTGAGTTCATCGAAGGTACTCGGCGACTCGTCGAAAGTCTTCTTGTTCTCCCTTTGTTTGCACCCCTGTAGCTTAAATTGCAATGTAACTTTCAGCGGGCTAATCCTTGCTCGTCGAAGGATGTCGGTGATCCATCAAAATGTTTTCCCATCGCCGACTTGTCAAATTTTTCAGATAATTTTGAGCCAATCCTTTCGACCTGTCTAATCTAGCTCGATAAAGTGATTCAGTGACTCGCTGACCTGTTCGGTGAGTCTGTCTGTAATTATTCATCTGTGTTTTTCATTGAAATGCTTCTAACTTTTTCCTGATGTTTTGCAGACATGGATATACCAAAGGTTGCAGGTAGAAACATGCCACCCCGAAAAAAGGCCAAGGAGGTAACACTAAATGAGGATGCAGCCGCATCCAGGGCATAGGCCACCAAACTTCCCACGACTGGTGGGAAGGGAAAAGGGAAAAGGAAAGCACCAGCATCAGCGGAGGTCATCTTCGATAGTGACGGCATATATTCCACCCACCTCACTACTTTTGATAGTTAGGATGAGTAGAAGGAGCCTCATACTGTAGCTTCAAATGATGATGAGCTGGTAGAAGAACATAGGGCAAAGCTATGGTCCAAAATGATGAATGAACCATCTAGGATCAGGACTCCTCAGCCCACCATATCTCCTACTCCAACTCTAAAGCATGATGTAGTCCTAGCACCTCCTCTCAAGTCGATGAACAGATTAAAGACTAAGGGGCTGAGGACGATTATTGAGGAGAAGCATATGTCCATGGATGGGGTAATTGACAGGTACCCAGAGATAATGTGTTGCGTAAAGTTGCACAAGTTCCAACTATTTAGTAGACCCCGACTATCGTATATCCTAAATTAGGTCTGGGAGTTGTACATTGCTTATGGAGCATTGATACCGCAAAGGAAGAAGCAGGCAACGAAATCCCAATCGGTTGAAATGTTAATAAGGTTTTGGAGTGCACTAACAACATTGCTGACGCTCACCAGTACAGGATGAAGACTAAGTCCTTCGAGGAAATAAAAAGTTGGCTCGCCCCTCTGATATGTGATGGCACTCTAAGGTGGTTAGAGGCAGATGCCCCGATAGAAAATAGGGACTTACATGTAGCTGCTAGATACTGGTTTGGATTTATTAGCAGTATTTTTATGCCATCCCAGAGTGAGTCCGTCCTTCGCCACTCAAAGGCAGCTTGTCTTGGCGCGATCATTGCACGGGAGCAAATTAATTTGGGGATGATCATTAAGCAGGAAATAGTCATGAGGGCCAAGCAGTGCCAGACCTCACATCCCTTCCTGGTGCTGATCACCAAGTTGTGCAGACGAGCTCGGGTCCCCAGAGATACAAATAAGGATGTGGAAGTGATTCCCACATCCTCTACCGATATCTGGAGAATCGAGGAAGAATATTTGAAGGATGAGGCGGAGAAGAAGAAGAAGGCAGTCCCGGTGGACTCTTCCCTGGTTGTAGACACAGACTCATTACCTATAGAGGCATCTTTGCCTACTCCGGCCCCTGGGCCTTCAGGAACTCCTTGTGTTGTACCTTCTGACACTCCAGGTTTTTCTGTTTCTGCATTACCTCCTAGACTTGTTGTTGCTGCTGTTTCTTAGAGCCCGCTCACCCAGGCTTCATTACTCCGGACGGGGAAGCTCGCCCATTCTGCCGATCATCGGGCTGCCATACTCAAGGCCTCTATTTCGGACATGATGCAGACTGCCCTAGCTGATGTTGTAACACCATTAAGCGCTACCATTGACCCCATTGGGGCTAGGATAGCTGTGTGTAAGCATGGCCAAGGGGCCATCGAGGAGGTGACGACGCTGAAGTCCACTATTGCTATGTTGAGGAGTGATGTGGATCAACTGAAGTCCACTGACATGTCCATGATTTTTGTGATGGTGGAGATCCCATATATGCAAGATATGCCTCCGGCTACCATCAGAGATGAGGTTAGAGTTCAGGAGACAGATAATCCCGAGTCTGAGGCAGAGACTGATGAGAAGATGCTTCAGGTGGTTGAGGATGCTTCGTATGAGGGCCTTATAGAGATTGAGGAGGCCATGGTAGATGCAACTGTGCAAGGTTCTTTGGCGGATACACCCCTGGATGATCCTAGTGTAGTTGCTATTCCTTCTAAGGTGACTTCGGGTACTAAGACTCGAGACCAGAGCATTAAACCGAGCACTGATCCCCAAGTTCAGACTGATGCACTGGGCACTAATTTCCAGGCAGATGGAGTGACTGAGTAGACATGATCCCTTCTTTACCTCCTTCTCTATCTTACTTTTATTTTGACTTTTTGATATTTTTGTTTGCATTTGAGGACAAATTATTTTATTTACAGTGGGGTGAGGTCCACCTTTTGTGTGACCTTTTGTGGCTCTCTTGTTTTGTGTATATATTTGGGGTTTGAGCTATAATTGTGTGTTACACAATTTTTGTGGATGATTGAGTTTGCGGCTCCTTGTTTTTAATTGTAAATGATTTTTGGACCCTTCCGAAAATAGTGTACCACCTCTTGTTTGTGTTGAATGTGGTTGTTCTGTTGCAAATTTGAGTATCCATTTTAATCAATACCGATGACTTGAATAATGCTCATAATTGAACAAAAATGAATGTGCGGCTATGATGAGGACAAATGAAATTACATAGAAAATATGTGAACTCTTTGCATCTCGTTGTGATTAGCCAAGTATCGACTTGAGTCTGTTGTGATGAACATAGCACACTAGCGAAAGTGTGGAGTCTTGTTTGACATCGGGGTCAATGGCTTGCTTAATAAGCTTACCGTGAACCATGTGTGATGAAACCTAGAATTTTCCCCATTGGTCTGGTTGACTAAGTGAATGTAACGACTCGGAAAATGATAGGATGACCTAGTGCCTTGACATTTGGGTTAGTATGACTTTGAGTAGATGTATGGGCTGTTTTAGTACCTTAATGGGGTTAGGATGAAGTCTAGGGTTAAAGTAAAGACCTAGGCTAGCAAGTTAGGGTGAAGGAAGTCTTGTTCTTTGGTGGGCCTTTTGGCGATGGGGCTGTTTGGTCGCCCAATGGGATGGGTGAGTCGCCCAATGACCCCCCACTTCGCCTAGTGGACTGCCCACTTAGTGAGCCTACTGGAAAAAAGGGTGAACTAGATGCATGATCGCCAAATTGGTTGGCGTGTCACCCTTATCTCCCTCCAATCACCCATTGGTCATCCCGCTTGAGTAAGCCACTGGAGCAAAGGACGGACTAAGTGTGCATTTGGCGAATTGCCTAGTGCACTTGGCGAGCCCAAGTGTCCAATAGGTGAACTAAAACGGGCAAGGGCTGAAATCTTAAGTTGTAACTTGTAGGGTCAGCTTCAAATAATGATATCTCTTAGCTCAAAACGAATTAGGTGGGGAATTACCTGCTCAATTAAAGGTCTCTGAGTCCTCTTTCCAATGCCAGTGAGTTTGCCTATTATGATTTCGGAGTAAAAAGTTATGCCCAAAATAGTGAAGCACTGTCAAAATGGGCGAGCCAAGGGGTGTAAAGGGCGATCTTAGACGGGTTTGGTGCAAAATTTTAAGTTTAAACTTTGTGGGTCTTTAATTCTTTTCTATGTTGAGTCCCTATTGTTTTATTCGTTTCCCTACATGGATAAAACCCTTTTAAGACCTAATTCCTTTCATTTTAAGCCCTTCCAAATAGAATTAAAAGAAACCCATCTACTCTCAAATTTTCTCTCACTAGAAACCCTCCATTACAGAAGAAGAAGAAGGGAGCTATAGAGGCTAGGGTTTGGCGATTTCAAGGTCATTTCTTCTCAAATTTCTTGTGGATTATTTGGATTAAGGTATGGTGGCTCTTTATCTAGGGTTATCTCTCAGCCTAGAGTCCTATCAAAGTGTTTTTCAAAGCTTGTAAAACTTCAAAATCTAGATCTTTCACTCTTCAACATGGGTTCAAACTTTTATTGTTTTAAATGGCTTTATTATGAAGTAATGTGGTTGTATTGATGTTGAATGGTGGTTTTATGATAAACCCTCTCAAGGAACCCATGTTTTTCCTAAAGTCTTCAATGGTGCCCTAAGATGTGGGTTTGAGGATTGTTCAAGCATGTGATTATGAGATGCATAAATGGAATGAGTTTATTGAAGTAACATGATTATGACTGCCTAATTATGAAGAATTGTTGGTATGTTGTGATGTATTGATTATGGCCTTGTAAGGCAAATTCATGATTTAGCTTATGTTGATATAGAAATGTGATCTATTGATGTCTGATCCACTTATGGTGGAGGTGGTTACTTCCTATGTATATAACGGTAATTAAATTGATAGAAGTCTTCTTATTACCCTAACTGTAAAGAATAGATGAATGAGCGTGATATGAAAAATGTGTGCGTGGTCTATGCCTAGAGTGCAAGTGTGCTAATATCGAAAGGACATTCTCAATTATGCACTTATGAATGAAGATAGTTGCATATGGAAGGTTTTCTTCCTTTTAATGTATCTTGAATTGGTAGACTTAGGTTTCCTTTTCTTGAAATCATGTATGAAGTTATATGATCATGAATGTTATGATGTGTTGATGTGAAAGGTTATTCTCAACTCTTCACTAAAGCATGTTAAGGGGTTCTTATATGAAAGGTTATTCTCAGGTTTGAATCTATGAGCTATCCTCACATTGAGAGAGGATGGATGCCCATACAATAGTTGAGGCGGGGTATCTAGTAGCAATCCTTGGAGATGGATGCCCATACATTAGTTGAGGCGGGGTTATCTAGTAATAATCTCTATCCCTAAAGGACACATGCAAGTTGGAATGAGATGGATACACATACGTTAGTTGAGGCGGGGTTATCCAGTAACAATCTCTCTTACTTAATGAACTTATGATATAAACTACTCTATGGGAATGAAGGCTAAGCACCGAGAGGTCATTGAGTGGGATGGATGCTCTCACGATAGTTGAGGCAGGGTATCTAGTAGCAATCCCTTGTGATGGAAGCCTTCATGATAGTTGAGGAGGGGTTTCATGTAGCAAGCTCTATGTCCCTTAACTATGTGCCCACATAGGATAGCTAGTGGATCCATTAGGCTAATCACCGATCGATCTTAGGCAAGTTGATCACCTTCTTACGGTGTGGGGTTATATGACACTGGATTCTATGATTTAGCTCTCATAGTCTATGTCGGTTAAATGCTTATTCCCATCATGTGAGGTACCCATTGTGGTTTCTTGAGAATTTCTATGATGTGTGGGTAGTAGTTTGGGATGCTATCCATGCATTTGCACGAATAGGCTTCAAGAGGGCTATAATGAGAATCTCTACTTCCTAATGAAAGAATATGTTCTAAGTGAACAAATGAATCAAGTTATCTTTACAACTACATGATATGATGTATGAATTATATGTCTATATGAAATGATGTATGTCTTCTATGGTATGATGCATGTCGTAATTGACTAAAATATATGAAGCATGTTTCACTTGAGTTAGTGATATGAGTTGTTTAGCATGATATGTTGAAACGTAAGGAGTTTTATCTATTGTGGCCTAGAGGAACACTCAGGTATGGTGTGAAGAAGTAGTATGGGATGCCACTTCATATCTCACTTAAGTGCGTCTTAGGGATATTATAGATAGAGATCCTAAGATGATTGAGATGCCTTGCTTGTTGTATATGTTCTTGTATTGTGTCCTGACATTTAAGGAGCATGAGGAGAATGGTAAGTTCACCTTTGGTGGAAATGTGATGATAATGACTTGGACGTTGGTAATACTTGTATTTGACGCCTCTTATTCTCATGTTCTTGAAATATCTTGAAATTGGTGTCATGCATGGTTTCCAAACCAAAATGTCCGTTTTTGCATGTTTTTGCATGGTCATCATACTTAGTACATTTTTGTGTACTAACTCTATATTTTCCTCTCTATGTCTACAAGTTTAGGTTTCGGCAAGTGACTTGTTTGTTCTAGTGAAAACTTGGATTGAGACTCCCAAGTTAGAGGGGTATGTCCTCATCATTCGGGGACACGTTTTAGAAGCTTTATGTTTTGTTCTACTTCTTTGTATTAGACTCTTTCTACACTTTTCAAGTGTAAAAGGGTTGTGACTTATGTTGGTTTCTAAGTTTGTAGCAAGATGGCCATATGAGACAAGTAGACTTCCGCTGCAATGTTTCAAATGTTTAGTATGTTTTGAATCGCATGATTTTTAAATAAATTTTTTTAATTCCATACAATTCTATTATTGATGCAATGAAATGAACTATGAGGCTTGTATAAGACCCCTTCGGGGTCGAGTACACCGTGTCGCTTCTGGGGCATAGGCTCGGATCGTGACAGTGATGCAATCTCTTGAGATGATCTTAGTAAACTTTGAAGAGTGTTAAATAATTTGACATTATACCTCTTTTGTGGCCTACCTTTTGAGTGTATGAACCCCGTTTGAGCCTTAGCCTTTTCTTGGAAGAAACTTGATGAAATTGGGACCTTTCTTGACCCATTACCCATAATCCTCATGATTTGTAGCTTGTGTGAGTTGCCAACTTAGGAAAAAAGCCTAAGTTGGGGGTGTGGTGAAAAGAGAAGCTAAATCAAGAAGTGCAAGAAAATCCCCTTTGACCCATGGTTTTCAGAAAAATGGAACCCCTCCATAAAAAAAAAGAGAAAAAGAAGAAAAGAATGAAAAAGAAAAAGAGTGAAAAAGTTGTGGAATAAAGTTGTGAAAATGCAAAGAAAATGGGGTGTCCAAGTAATCCATGGAAGATGAATAATGGGGTGACTTTTGAGCACGAATGAGAATGATGAAGAAAAGGAAATAAAGAGTTGTTCACACCACATTTCATGAGAATTACAACCATTAAGCCTAAATGACCATACCTTTGCACTCAGCCCCATTACAAGCCTTGAAAAAACCTTTTTAATCTTGAGTAAGTTGAAACAAGGGTTGATTGGAAAATACGGGAAAACCTATGGGTGAAGTCATAGATTATGTTCATCTTTGTGAGTGTGAGCGTTGCATTTGATTTTGGACCTTTAAATTGTGAATCATTGTGTGTGAATATGGAATCATTCTTTGTGTGAGGGCATTTGAGTACTTTTGTTGAGCTTGAACTTGCATTTGAAGTAAGTATTGTGAGCTTGAGATTCTTTGATAATGGTGAGTCACAACTTCAATCTTTGAGTGCACAATTGATCTTTGCATGAGTAAGCTGAGTCTTCTTGTGTGCATTCATGAATGAGTCTTGTGTAGCACTATTTGAGACATCCTTTTTGAACTGCTGAACTTGAGAGTTTTACTTGAGGACAAGCAAAAGTTTATGTTGAGGGTGTTGATGAGTCCGTGATTTGGACTCATTTAGGGATTTATTTTAATAGATTTAGTGTCTTCAAATGCATATTATGTGGCATAACTGATGTAAATCCTTGAATTTCAGGTATTTGGATTGAGGAACAAAGCATGGACATTATTGAGCAAAAGGGAACAAGATAGCTGAAAGAACGAAGAAAAGAAAGCCTGAGGATCGCTTAACCCAACGGCCATGGTCTCACCTACTGTTCCGGTGTGCCAAGCCCTGAAGGAGAAAATCAAGTCGGCGATAGAAAGGAGCAGTCGGAGAGTCGCCGAACGGTTTTGCAATGCAGTGCCAAATCACCCAAAGTACAAAACTTGAAGATGCTGAAGGGCAAAGAAAAAAGGCGATGAAATTGACCAAAGGGCGGATCATCGAGTGGATCGGCGATACTGACTTATTGCGTCGAATGGTCCTTCGCAACACATTTTTGGGCGATTATAAATACTTTTTTAAATTCTTAGTTTAGTATCCAGTTTAGTTTTTTATCATTGTTATTGTTCAGTTTTCAAGTTTGAGAGCTTAGAACTTAATTTAGAGACATATTTCCTTAGCTTTGAAGATTTGAAGATTTCCATTTCTAAGAAATTGGAAGTGGGTGTTGAAGATTCTTCATCTTAGACCTTTGTAAAGACTATAACAATCTTACCCAATTGATGGAAACACAACTCGGTAACGATTTTTACCTTTTTATGATGTCTAACTAAAACCCTAATTCTTGAGGTGTGATTATGTGATTATGGGTTGATTTAATTGTTGGGTATTGTTAATTGATAGTGTAAATCATGTTTAAAAGTGATTTCTTTCAGTAATTATGGTTGAAATTAATGGGTTGTAGTTGCAAATACAATCCTAACTTCGTGTTTTTGGCTTGCTCGAGAGAGAGAGGTTTTAAAACCAAAATTTCTAAATCGATGGGTTCTGGGTATTGGGTTGTCATGGGTTCAGCTCGAGAGAGTGAACCCTATCCCCTTTTCCATACATTCATCTTGAGAGAGTGAATGGACTAAAGTGAAGGTTCTTCTTAATTGTTGCTTATTAGTGTTCGAGAGAAACCAATTGATTTGGGGTAAATTGTTTGAGAGAAAGTTTATCCCCACTAAAGTCTAGCTTATTCACTAATTTACAGCTATTTACTATTAATTGCAGTTACCCAATTTTTACCTTATCCCATAATCCAATCACATCCTAAGAACTTGTCTCTATACTTGTTATTTTCGTATTATTTGCTGTTATAGTTGATAATTGAAACCAAATCCCCCTAAAATTTGACACTTGTGTCAACCCAAATTTGAACAATGCTTTTATTCGTAAATATTTTTAGCTATGATTGACTCAAGCATATTCATACTTGCCTAGTGATTCTCAATTACAAACTACTCCTTTGGGACTCGACCCCAACTCACTTACTTGAGTTATATTACTACGTAATGATTGTTGACACTTAGTATTGGATGAACTGTCTTTGATAGCGTTATTCAATCAGGCTCTAGTTTGGTCTACTATTTTCCGGGATGTTACAATACCTCAAAGTCAAATGCTTAATTTCAATGGAGAAATTGAGACTTGACCTTGATCCTAACTTTAATTCCTTCTTCTTCAAGTTTCTAGAGAGAGAAATATTTTGGGGAGTAAGAACATTGATTTTTCTTTTAGGGTTTGGAAATAATGACTTTAATGAGTGAGATTAGGAGTTATAATCACTTATATAGGGGTCCTACACTTAGGCAAAACAACAAAGTTTTGATTTAATTAAAACCGAAAAAGACTCGAAAACCCCTGAACTGAAGTTGCCAACTTACTACCACAAGGGGAACCACGTCCCTCAAGGATCACACGGCCCGTAGTGGTGCCCGTTGTCCCATGATCGGTGGCTTGGTTTTTCCACCCCTCTTCCCTCAAAATGTAACTTAGAACCACGACCCCTCTCACGGCAAGTGGTGGCATTCACGAGCCATCTAGTGGCTCGTGGGGTGGGTCCTCTTTTGGGGCAGCTTGACTAGCTACTGCCTAGCCTACCCACGAGCATTACCATGAACCGTGGTCCCCACCATGAGGCATCATGGTGGTCGTGGAAGGTGAGGCGGTGTTGGTTGGCTAGGCTATGGCCTACGGGCACCACCACGACTCGTGGTGCCCTTCACAATTCGTGAGGCTTTCATGGAGGGTTCCAAAGGTAAGTCCTAGGATTGTAACCACTCACTTGCACCCTTGCTTAGGCTACCAAATTCTGAGGTGTGATAACTGAAGTTGGGCCAGAATTAATGCAAGTAGGTGTTAGTGTACTTTGTCCAATATGGTCAAATGAGTCTTAGTAGGTGATGCACTTACTTGATCCTTTAGGCTGGTCAATAAGTCTAAGTAAGTTATGCACCTACTTGTAATCTATTAGCTTAGTTAAGTCATGAAAGCAGCTCACTTGTTTTATTTCATTTTCTAAATCTTATTCCTTTTTGCTTTAACTTAACATTTCACTATAAACTTTAAGCTAAAATACCACCTCACTATATTGGTTTAACTACTTCCGTCGAGGTTAATTTGGAAGGCATTACTTATTCTGAAATGTGCAAGGCATAACAACACCTTCTAATCTATTTTACACCAATACTACTCATCTAAAAAACATGGTTCCTCACCTATAGCAGAAGGCTATGTAAAGTGTCATATGGATAGAAGTAACATATGAAGAGTACATGCTATTACATCTTACCCTCCTTACTATACGATATATGTATTCTTTGGACATCATCTTATTTGCCTTAAGATAAGAAATAAACTTACCTCTTGGCACCTTAATATTACATTGCTATTCGAGGACCGCCTTTTTGGAAAATGGAAATGCACAATCTTAGTTCGGCAATCTACCGTAGAATAACAAGAAACAATCCATACCCATTATAACATCAAAATCTAACATTTCTAGCTAATCTAGGTCAGCCAATGTATCACGATTAGAAAAAGTTACAATGCAATTACGGTAAGCCCTTTTGTCTATAATAGACTCTCCAATATGTGTAGACACTTCAAATGGCTTTGCCAATAATTATGGTGTTCTTTTGAACTTCCCAGCAATCAATGGTGTGACATATGATAATGTAGACCCAATCAATTAATGCACATATAATATGTGAAATGATGGATAATGTAGTAACCACATCCAGTGAATCTTCCAAATTCTATCGACCCCTTAGGGCATATGTTTGATTATGAACTCCACTAGAACTAGTTGATCCTCTAGATCCTCTACCATGACAAGTAGGCATATGTAGTCCCCTACCAAAACAAGGTGCTGATGATGATGATGCAACAACTGATTTAGTAGGCTATACCACACCAAAAATAAACATCCTCCCCAAGACTACATGCACCTAGATGATATCTTCCACATTATTTACAAGGTTGTCGAGAAGGCCTTGATGGTATTGTACCTCTATGCTCTTGATGACCCGCTACTTTTGAACCTTGGCTTTCACTTATTTGTCCAAACTGATTACCCCTAAACTCTTGAAATCTGGGTGGAACATTAGTTCTATGCTTCTTTTATGAATGATTCGGGCTGTCAACGTCAGACCCTCATTTTAATACATTTTGAACCCTTCTAATTACATTTCATGGTATCCATAAAACAGGAATTCTTGGTCTTAATAGTTCCAGACCAACTTAAGGGTATCAAATGGTTGGTGCCTCCTTAGGTGTTTAATGCTCCAATCTAAAACACATAAAAATTAGAGCCAGCTTTTGTTGACCTCTTCTTCGGATGGGGAATATTCATTGTTTTTGTGGCATTACTCTAGTCATGGGTCCTGTTGTGAGCTCATCAATCTCATGATCGAAGCCGGTGCACTCATCTCTTAGTTGATGGGTCGATCTCCTTTAGACACCAGCATCGGTTGGGTTCGACTTTGGAGGCATACGTACATGTCGTGAGACATATTAGTACACAAGAACTGGGAATTGATATGAAAAAACTAAAAAATGTCTTCAATTATAGGTGCTCATGACAAGGTGGGGTAAATAGCCATCTGAGGGGTGACGAACCATCAGACCTATCGTCATAAGATTCAGAAATTTATTGGAAACTATGCATATCTAACGGTAGAAGCTGAACACCCATTAAACAAGTGATGGTCTGCCAAGGCCTTCGTTAGAAAGTTTTGAGGTAAATAACATTTTTTGCATATTTGACATTCAATCTGAAAACCTGAAAACCAGTCACAGTCGTGACAGTTCGACATATTGCTTTCAATGTTCTCTAATGGACTTGGCTATGTGACGTTTCCTTTGACAGTATGTCACATATATGATAGTTTATGGTTTATAGGTTTCGTGTTAGTTTTATGGTTTATGAGGTTTGGTTTTTTTTTGTTTTGGTAGGAATGGGTACTTGGGTCAGACATAAGTAAAAACAAGGGTTTAACAACTCACCTCTGCCTGATGTTGAAGAGGACAACAAATAAGTGACACCTCTTTAGGGTCTCCCTTTCTCCCCTCACATGTTTAGTTTTGCAGCCCTATGTCATTTTGTCATGACACTGGGGATGACGACCCATCATATGTATAACGGTTCATTGGCCCAGATCATACATGGTTGGAACTTCACAATTTTGATGCACTTCTAAGTAAATGGACTGGCAGTCCATTAAAAGTTTTATGGTACATTAGAACTTCACTGTAAAAATGTTTTAATGCATCAATCATGTATGCTTAATACCCTATCAATCACAACAATCACAATAAAAGATATACATTAATGAAATATACATATAAATGTTGGGTTGTCATCTAATTAGCGCTTGATTTAACATCACTGAACACTAAGGTACCTTGATTACTCATACTTCATGAAGGTACAAAAAATCTATTACCTTCACCTCCCCTGGGATGCCAATGTAGTATTTCATCCACTAGGAATTTACTTGGAACCACTCACCTTTTTGAATTTTCTCTAGTTTCTCAGCTCCCGATTGAAACACTTGTGCCACCTTGAATGGCCCAAACAACTTTGACTTCAATTTTTTGCGAGACAACCAAAGCCTTGTGTTAAAAAGAATCACTAGTTCTCCAGGACTGAATTCTCTCTTCCCAATGGGAAGATCATGGTACAACTTCAACCTCTCCTTGAAAAGAGCATACCTCTCATATAACTTTATCCGAAATTCATCCTTCTCATATTTTTTATCAATCTTCATAATATCAACAAATCTAACTTAGATTCAGTTTCTTCAGTGCCAATGAGGCCTTATACTCAAGCTCTTTAGGAAAATGGCATGCCTTTCCAAACACCTACTGGTATGGTGACATACCAATGAGTTTCTTGAAAGCTTTCCCATATGCCAACATTGCATCATCTAGCTTCCTTTATCAGTTAGACATGTTTGCATTTATAGTCTTCGCCAGTATGGACATTCTTTTCCTATTGGACACTTCAACTTTCCCACTTTATTGTAGATGATATGGGGTGGCCACTTTGTGTTGTTTCAAAGCGTATTTAGCCAGTAATGTGTTGAAGACCTTATGAAAAAATGTGACCCCATCACTAATGATCTCCCTAGGCATGCCAAACCTAGGGAAAATATACTTTTTATGAACCTGACAACAGTCTGACCGTCACTATCAGTTAAAGCCATTGCTTCAACCCATTCAAACACGTAATTGTGATACCCTAAACCTTCAGACACTTATGAGACTATGTGACATGAAAACAATATTCAAACTTAAGATAGTTAAAGGATGTATTTGTTGCTAAATTCAAAAGTGGTCAAGTGTGTATTAGTGTTAAGGTCTTGTAAAGAAACGAAAATCGAGAAAATGGTGTAAAATAAGTGAGGGTCTTGCATGACTAACATAAGCTATTAGGTCACAAGTAGATGCATCACCTACTTATAGTATGTAGACCAAGCTAAATGGATCAAGTAGGTGAACCGTATACTAATGAGCCATTTGGAGTCCTAGATTAAGTGATCACTTTAAGGCCCATAGTAAGTGAAAGAAAAGTAAAGAAAGAAATGAGAAGAATGGCAGTCCAAGGCCCATTATTTCCAAGCCCACAAGAAAAAATTAAAATGGAACGTAGGTGCCTCACCTACTTATATGTGTGGCCTCAATTAAAGGCACATGAAGGCTGCAAATGAAGTAAAAGAAAGGTGGAAAAAGAGATCCTATTAAGGCAAAAATATGATATCAATATTTCATTTTCCTCATATCTAAGTTTTAAGCTCTCAAGATCATATATATCTCTCTCTAGACTAAACAACCACCCAATATTCCCACTATGGTTCTAAATGTTTTTCATCTTGTTTCTTCCAAACAAGCCACAAGATCACCTTCTCTCCTCTATGGCTTAAATTTTATTGGACAGTTATTCCAGGGGAGTGATGTATAGGGAAGGAAGCCACTCTCTTCCAAAGATTAAGGTAAAACCTCCATGTTATAAGCTGAAACGACCCCAAAAATGCCCGAAAATGTGCTTCGGAAACACCTATAATTGTAATTTCCATATATCTCAAAATCCGTGCATGATTTCGGAAATTCGACTTCATATTCTTATTCAGGGGGTCAAATTGAGTGGGAAATGGGTCTAACCC
>JAJOOS010023936.1:0-21151 GCA_029582725.1 Solanum chiquidenum
CAAGTCAAGAGAAGTTCTTTAAAGTTTTCAAAAGTCTTTCACAAACGTCTTAACTTTGTTCTAAGACTTAAGTTTTAAGTTAAGCAAAGAGTAAAGATTTGAAGTTCATTTCTTCAAAGAAGTATATGGGGACTATGTATTCCCAAAGAGTTTAAAATATTTTCACATTTGAGCAAGAAAGGGAACATCGATTCCAAGAGAGCTTTTAAGCTAAGTTTTGAGTAATTATCTCAAATCAAAGAAAGAAGTTTGTTTTAAAAACTTATGAGCTAAGTATATTTTGGGAGTAGTATTGAGCACCGATATGGGGATGCGAGTTCATATTAACTGAAGTCTCCATAAACCATGTAGCCATCATGGGTAGTAAATGATCACTTTTTAGATGACTCCTTAAGATGCATTTAGCATAAGCGAGTGGATCCACTAAGTTAAGTAGTTCTATATGACGACAAAGTATAGGAAAATTCTGGCAGCATGGGCAAGATGATGTATCACCACTTAGTCTCATAGTGGTGGTTGTCGTTTATAAAATCTCCCACAGAAACTATATTACTTTATTATATGAGTAAAGTTGAGTTTGTTATTGCATTTTCTTTAACAAACTGAGTTGTTTCCACTGTTTGTACAAGCTTTCTATATATTGCATATGCTTTATTGCTTTATATTGAGTTAAGTTATTCAGGAGTTGAGTAAAGTCAAGGTAAGTGTCCTTTCAGATTCTTTTAAGCTTAAGTTGTGTTTAGCATTCCAACTCGCATACTCGTACATTATATTCAATGTACTGATGCCAGTTGGCCTGCATCTTATTATGATGCAGACGCAGGTAATCAGGATCAACATCCAACGCCTCGTTGATCCAGTTTGAGCACTCAGAGTCTTGTGGTGAGCCTCCTTGCTTCCGGAGGATCCCTTTTATTGCTTTCAGTTTTATTATTAGTTCATTAGGATGTTGTGGGCCTGTCCCGACATCCATCTTAGTTGTTTTAGAGGCTTCATAAACAGATAATCAGTTAGTTAAATTCATTTGTCACTACTTTATTATTGGCTTATGGTTTTTAGACTTGAGGTTGCCATTTTGGGCTAAGTTTGAATGTTTATTTAAAGACATTCTAAGTTATTTCACAAGTTCCTTTTTAGACTATTTCTTTTGTTTAAGTCTTCCGCTGAGTAAGTAAGCCAGGCCAAGGTTTCGCTTGGGACCAGCAATGGTTCTCGAGTGCCAGCCACGTCCAGGGTGTCGGCTCGGGGCGTGACACTTTCACATGTATTTTTTTTAATCAAACATGCAAAAAATAAATAAATTAAGTGATAGTTATGGATCATTTCAAGGTATGAAACTACTTGAGTTCCTCATTAATATTGCAATCTGTTGATATCAGGTTTATATAACATTGGGCTTTCTCACCTTAATAGCTAGTTTTTGGATGTGGTTTTTCTTCAGTTGTGTCAATGGTGAGAGATAGGGGTGGCAAAATCAAATCCAACTCGCCCAACTCGATCCAACCCATTTAGGTTTGGGTTGGTTATTGATCCGTTCATTTGTTAGCTCATCCATTTCAATACAACATTAAAAATTGGGTTGATATGTAATCCAAATTGATTTTTAACAAATCTTGTCAAAGTATTATTAAAAAACTTTTTTTTGATTTTATATGTTATATATAGTTATAATAAAGAAAAAAACAATTTTATTAGGTACTAAAAGCTTATAAAATAACAAATAAAGCTATTAAAACTTAGTAAAAATTGGACGGATTGGATTATGACCTGTTACTAACCCGTTTTGATCTAAACAAATTTGGGTTGGGTTGGGTCTTGATCCATTTATTGTCTTGACCCATTTTGACCCGCCCAAATTTAACCCAACCCACTCAATTTTCACCCCTAGTCATAGACACTCACCACCCCTCATGCCCGTTGTGCCTATCGTGCCATGGATGGATGATGCCAATATTGCAGTGATCTCCCGAGCTAGTATGTCTAGCCCATAGCTAACCGTGAATGCCTATGCACTTGACTAAAAAGTGGATACCTTGGAAAGAGCTACCTACTTATGGTAGAGTTAAAGCTACCTTGTATGAAGCGGTTTACAACAATAAATGCGAAGCATGGTAATTTATTATGGTTATTACAAGATATAGAATTTGATTTTCATATTGGTATTACAATATGTTAATATAGGATTTATATAGTTTTGGACTTCCCTATCATAATCCTTATTGATGCTCCTCATAATTAGTCACAAAAGAAAAGAATAATAGGTGCATAGACACTATGCATATGTTAGATTTAAAATCCTAATCTCTAGTTATCACTAAAAATAAGGAGCAAGGATGGTGGAGAATTTCTAAAATAATAGGATATCACTAACCAAACAAGCACAAAATTCCTCAATCCCACTTTTCTTTGGTTTAAAAAAGACAATTTTTCATCATCATGTCCAATTTTCTTCAGAGTTTCTTGTCATTCTTTATCCTTCAAAAGAATATTCTTTATCAAACTAAAAAAGATGAAAGTCTCTTTGTGTTTATATCTTTGCTTAAATAATTGAAATTTTTTAGAAAAAAGTTTCCTAATGATACAACATTTGAGAAAGAAATGGCTATTGAGTCAAGCAATATTAGTAGTTTGATATGGACAAATGTTAAATATTCTATAGAATTTTCCTCCACTTTTACCAAAAAACATCCATTTGTTTCAGTCACTTTGTTATTCTTCATCTTGTTTTATGCTCTTTCACCATCAAACACATGGTTTTTCATATATTCCTTACCCCTTTTGTTCTTTTTCACTATTCTTCTTATACTCTTTTTTAGCATTCCAAGTTGCAAACACTTCGAAAGAGATGTTGATCATTCGAAACTTTCTAGTAATATAATCAGTCATCATGTTGATAAAGATCATGATGAAGATGTTATTGAAAATAAACGAAAGGCTTTTCTTCGAGCTAGATCTGTTAGACGAAGAAAATCCAAGAAATGTATAGAAACTGGTGCTGAGGAGTTTATACAAGGTGGAACTTTTCGAATACCTTTTAGTGATGATCATGATCATGATGATTTTGTTGATAAAGGCGCGTTGATTGAAGAAAAACTGAAAGATATACGAGAGGTGGAAGTGCATTCGATAAGTCATGATCGTGATGAATGCTCTTCTAGCTCAAGTATTTTCAAGAATTCAAGGCCTGTTGAGTATTCAGGCTGTTCTTATGAAGGAAGTGGAAAATGTTTTAAATCATTTAGTTGTATGTATGAGAGAAAAAGGGAATGTTTTGGTGAAACAGAATATGATGGGGCTAGAAATAAGGGTGTGCAATGGAAAGATGATGATCAAAGGAATCTCATGGATCTTGGACTTTCTGAGATTGAAAGGACTAGAAGATTGGAAAGTTTAATGGCACGAAGACGAGCACGAAAGATGTTGAGCCTACAGGTTAGAAGATCATTGATGAATATAGGCTGCAAAGAAACATTTCCTCCAATATCTTCAATTTTAATTCCAAAACATAAAGAATCAAATAATCAATTTTCAACTACCCCGGGGTCAGCCCCTTCGATTATGGGACCAAATCGGAATCCTTTTGACCTTCCATATGATCAACATGAAGAAAAGCCTAATGTAAGAGGTGGAAGTTTTATGCAAGAGTTCATGTTAGCTCAGGAACAGAAGGAATTGATGTTATCCAGGCATGGAAGCTTCTGTATGGGGACTGCATTTCCAGGGGATTTGAATCTTGATCAGCGCGAAAGGACTCAACGTTCTGATCTTCCGTCCAGGCAATGGTTTCCAGAGACATCTGAAAGTTCCAAATCAAGACATCCGTTAGGTAAAATGACATCTATTTTTTTCCGGCTGAATGCCTAGATAGCCCCTTAAACTTGACAAGTTGATAAGTTAAACACCTCAGGCTGACATGACAAATATAACTAGTGCTGTCTGTCAACCTATCTCGACCCTTCGCCTTTATCTCAGGCTTGAGACCAAGAATGTCCGCGAGCTCATTCAGGGTGACCTTTGTCCTTCAATACTTCCTTTAAATGAAACTTAACAAATGTGATTTGATTGCAGGTAAGGAAGATAATGATAGAGTAGTTGAAGAAGTACCATCTCAAGCATCCGAACCGGAGATGAACGTGGTCTATAAAGGAGATCATAGTAGGGAAGTCCAGGATGAAAAAGACAGTAGTGAAGTACAGATAAAGTCAGTACTAGTGGAAGATATTAGCAATAGGGTAAGTTCATCATCTTCATCGGAAGATGATGAACCATTCTATAAGATAGACAAAGATGCAATCTTGAAGTCTATTGCTTCTCCTGCTCTAAGGAACTTATCAGGTGATCCATCACCTTCTGGTTTATCCTTGTTGGAGAACACGATAGAGGACGAACGTTTATACTATCCTAATCGTCCTATGCATCACACTCCCGGCCAGTCTATTGCTTCTGACATGCAAGTGGAGGTTTCTGAAGTCGGTTCACCTCCATTGACAGACGATGGGAGCTCATCCGCGGGTGAGGAGATTTCTATAGATGGGGAGATAGAAAAAGCTATAACGTCTAGCAGTGAAGACATGCTGATGTCTTCATCTCACCTAGCTAGAGTAGATGAAAATGAATCAAATTCCAGAGAAGTACGCGAGGTCACTGAACAAGATATAGTAGAATTTGGATTTTCGAGGTTCCATTTGTCAGAGAATAATGTGCAACAAAATATTCCATCAGAACGAACAATTGAACCGTATTCCACTGGTTCAAGCTCATTTCCACCTCCAAGGACAGACAGGAATCAAGCTAGCAGTAGTTATCAACAGCGTAGGCCGGAAGAACTTTCTGTAGTTGGTGAAAGATTTCAAGGTTCATTACTACAACCAGAATTTCCAGCACAACAACTCCCTTTCGCATCAACATCACTAATATCACCGACATCTGTTCTACAACCAAATTGCTTAATTGAACATGGATCCTCTTCGAGTATTGATCAGCTACAAAATGATAGGTCAGTGAACATCTCCAGTGAGAGATCAGATTCAATTGCTTCACAGGAATCAGATCTTAGTTTAAGCAACTTAACATTACAAGTTTCTGAATTACCTTCAGAAACAGAAAATTCAATTTCAGCCAAAGAGAACGATGTTGCTGCACTCGTTCTAGACAGTGCCTGCGATCAACATAGTGAAACTGTGGCATTTTCAACTATTGGACTAGGACATCACTCATTTGAAGCCTCTTCTAGTACATCATCGTCTAAGTCTGTTTCGCAACCAACATTTTCCATTGATCAAGGATCTAGTTCAAATTTAGAGGCTCAACAAGTAGACACGCGCAAACTAAAAAATAAGCTGCCAGATGAAGTAACTGCTGAAAGTTGTGATCCAACCATTACTCGGAGCTCAACACTTACGTTAAGAAATCCGACAGTGCAAAGTTCAGTACCACATCCGGAGACACAGAAGTCTGCAGAAAATTCAAAGTCTCTCCCAAGAAATGACATTCAGGAAACACTTCGCGATAATGGTGGTAAACAGCCTATTGAAGAGGTTTTTTCTACAATTAGCCAGAGTTTTGATGATTCACAGGCATCATCATCATCATCACCACCACATGATTTGGTGGTTGAACAAGTTTTGAGTGCCTCTACTTCATCCCCCTCTCCAAATACTATGATTCAACCAAAGTTCTCAGCAAGTGAAGGCTCCTCGACTTCTGAAGAACAGAAAAGAATGCAGGTTTGGTGATTTAATGAATTTGACAATGATAAAATTATGCAAGTTAAACGAGTTGATTTCTCTGATGGTTACTTAACTAATAGTTATTATCTTAGAAAGTCACCTTTCTTCAAGAAAACGAAAGCGACTTTATGAGATAATAACTACTAGCCGAGTGACCATCTGAGAAATCAACTCCAAGTTAAATTAATTGATAGAAGTTGAAATCCAGCATGCAAACAATACTCTTTGTCAAAGTTTAGTTGTGTATCGACTTGTTAAAGGCAGAAAAAGATGTATAATCATGTATAGTTAGTACTTTGTACGAACCGGATAAAAATAATGAATGTGTATCATAAGTTGTTATAAAATTATAATGTGTCAGTATAGCAGTGTCTTTTGGCAGACAGGAAAATGTAATTGCACCTGCATTTTCAAGTTCTGCATAACAAACTTAATAGAAACAACATTTTCTTTCCAGTTTCTCACTTATAGAATGTTTGAAATTTCAAGTATTGTTTTTTTTTTTTATGTAACTTAGGATCCGATACCTGGAATTCCATCGGAGAGATCTGTCAATCAAGACTCAATCAGCTTACAATCTACAATCCGAGAAGTCCCTACAGCCTCGAGTTGTTCATCATCACCAAAGTCCGTACTCAAACCAAAGTCCTCAACAGGTCAAGGCCCTCTGTTGAACTTTGATAGGGAGGAACAAATAGGTGAAAGTCCAAGTCCAAGAATGTCTAGAACTTTGTTGGTTGAGTCAGCATCAGACCAACTTCATCATGCAGATGCTAAAACGGTACGTTTATATAGTTAACTACATGTAACTGTCCATAATAAATTGAACTAGTTATCTGAAAAATAAGGCAGACAACCTGCTACAACGAGTTAAAGAGCACAGAGTGTGTAAATTTACACTGAGTATATATAAGTTAATTCCTTCGTATCAGTGCCAAGCCTAGCTGGATTGTTAATTTATTCACTCATAAAGATAACATAATCTGGAACCTGCAATCTAGACTGGATCAAATGATTACTTCAATTACTTAAGTTATATATACTGACAGTTTAATAATTCAGAGATCCCGAATATTCAGGCGGGTAAAAGCAATGTGTAGTTTAATAAGGTCAACCACATATTGTATTTTTTTCCTTAACAACCAACCAAACATGGTATTACTTTTATCTTAGTTTTATGCTAGGATTATTTTTGTTAGTATGATAAACCAAACCACCCCTTAGAGAATAGGTTCTCCTATTTTCGCACTATCAGTACATAAAACTTACCCTCTCTTTGCAACAGCATAAATAGATGGTCTTTTCTTGTTACATTCATTCTATCGTATCTTTGTGCTTGTGAAAATAATGTAAATACGGAGTCACATAGGCTCAAGGGTGGTTAGTTGAACATCCTTTGCAAGAAAAATACACCGTATATTTAGTATACTATATGTGTATATAGCTTAAACATATTTTCTATACATGTAATATATGTTGAATCTAGAACATCCTTAACGAAATTTTTACTTTTATCGTTGATTGCAACGTTGAGCAGAAGCCATCCAATGATGAAGAAAAGTCTCATGAAGAATCACCAAACAAGACCACTATGGCGTCTTCCAACAACAACAAACAAGAAAAGTCAAGTGATGTTACAAATTTTGCTTCCACTTCAACTAACAAGAATGAAATTTTAGTCACTCCTATTAGTGCAAGTGAACAAACTTCAGAAAAGGGTAATTCTGCATCATCAAAGGAAACACATAGTGACAAAACAGATAGTAAAGAAAAGGCTAAAGACTAAGGAGGGATAGTTAAAAATCCTGTTTTTTCCCCCTTGAGAAAATGAACATGTACTTGTTTTTTATATTGTTCACTCTTCAAAAATGTCGACAGATACTTTAGGAGAGTTCGAACAACCTAGTTTGTTTCTTCTTTTCCCATGAGACTCCTTTAATTGTATAACTCAAATTTTTAATTTCTAAGATACTTGGTGTATACTGTATAGGAGCTCTATGAAGTTTGATGTATACACATAGGAGAGTCGAGAGGAAATTTATTGTTGTATAGTATTTTAGGATGTAATTTATAGAGAATGACATTGAAAACATGTTTGTAGCAGGTAACCTGCACTCATTTTTATGTTACTATCCCCTAACCTCCAAAAATTAGAGCATATATACCCTTTATACTAACGGACATACACGTGTCATAATCTTATTCATCGACCCGAAATTTATTAAATATCGAATCTACGGATAAAATTGCGTCACGTGTCCCTATTTAGTCTTCCGTTAGAGTGAAGGGCATATATGCTCTAGTTTTTTTACGGTAAGGGCACCAGTGTCCCAAAAGTATGACGGAGAATATCTGCATACCATTTATGATAGTTCGAGTGTATATTTGTCTTTTTTCTCTATTTTAAATTGTATTTATATAATTAGTCATACCTTGTAATTTTTTCAATTTAGTATTACTATTAAACACAGCTTATTGTATCATACTTATGATAAGAAAATATAAGCTTATGTCGAGAGACAATGGTTTGTTTTGATATTTTTTTTTTACCATTTATTTACCTTTTCTTATAAGGGATAATACATAAACACCCCTTTAACTTAATTTGAGCTGATATTTATGTTTTTTAATTTTGGATCAAGTAGACACTTAGACTTATATAAAGTTGAACATATAAACATATGTGTCTTACATGATAATCCAAAATTGATCATGACAGAAGTCACGTACTCCCTCCGTCCTATATTAGTTTATCACTTTTTGTTTTGTACGTTGCTTAAAAAAATCATAAATAAGCAAATAATTTTACTAATCCACCCCTAAAAAAAACTTTTTAAAATTTTACAAACAAACGTGAACAGTTTTAAAAAAGAATTAACTATAAGGTTAATATAAGAAAAAAAAAATTAATGATTTCTTGATTTAGTAAAGTGGATAACTAATATGAGACAATTATTTTTAATATAATAATCAACTAATAATATAGAAATACTCGAGACACGTGTACAGATTTTCTTTGTAATTTTGTCTTCTTCCTAAAAGACAAATGTTTGTATTTCTGTGCACTTCTCACTTCAATTTGGAGGCACTCCACCTTTCTTTCTTTCTTCTTCTTCTTCATCTTCTAAGTTTAACTTGCAGAGACCGTTAATGGCTATTCCACTTATCACCATTTTCTTCATTTCTCAATAATCCCACTTTTAAGTTCTTTCCCAATTACTATTAACACAAATATTCAAGAAAAATCTCAACTTTTTTGTTGAATACTTGTAATAAGCAGAAATGGATTTTGTGTACAAGAGCCCATCAGCTCTTATTGAGGAAAGAGTAAAAGATTTGTTGTCTCGGATGACACTTGAGGAAAAATTAGGCCAAATGACTCAGATCGAACGCAGTGTTGCTACCCCCTCTGTCATTACTGACCTTTCTATAGGTATGCCTTTTTTTTTCCTCTTTGCCCTAAAAAATAAAAATATCAGGTACTGATGGATTTTGAGGCAGAGTCAGGATTTGAAGCTTATGACTTCGGGAAATTTAGTTCATTTAAGTTTATGAGTTGTAGGTTAGTAGGTAGTTGAGAAGTGCCATGCTTTTGAGGGTTTAAGCTTGTTGGTGTCTGTCGTTGTACTAGCCGTATTAGTAGTTCTAGTTTTTGATAACTATCATCATCATTTGTTTATTGTGTTTGTGCTACTGCACTATTTTGCTCTTATATTAGTATTGGTGCACTTGAGCTGAGTGTCTCTCAGAAACAACTTCTCTCTCTTCACGAGATAGTGGTAAAGCATGCTTACACTCTACTCTCCCTAGACCCCATGAGTGAGATTTCATTGGGTATATTGTTGTTGTTAAGGTATTAAGTTCTAAATTAGTCATTTATACATATTCAAGGCAAAAACGAAATTTGGTTAAAAGCTATTGAGTTTGGCCCGAAGTGCTAAGTCCACTCCAGTTAAGGTGATAGATTAAATGAGTTGTTGGTGTAGATATAAGTGTGATATTTTAAGCCCTTTATTTAGTATTGAATGAAATCAACCTGGATAGAGAAGAATCGAGATAAATAATGGGTTTAAGTTATATACATTGGGTTGCTTACCATTTGTCCATAGGTTACCGATAAATGATTATTAAGTAGAGTTACATGCAATGACCTGATTGTGCAAATATCTTTTTACATGCCCGTGTATAGAATGAGTCCTCATAAATTGATTCATTTAGGCGTTACTAACTGTCTTATAAGCATTCATCTCTGTTTGCAAACTGTTTGGCAGGCTTTATTTAAGCGTTTATCGGAAACAACCTCACTATCTCTATGAGGTAGGGTAAGGTCTGAGCACACTCTACCCTCCCCAGATCCCACTTGGTGGGATTACATTTGGTATGTTGTTGTTGTAACTGCCTTATAAAAACTAAGGTGGTTCTAACTAGTTGGGTAAGTGTGAGATTTAGTTAACCCCTTATTTAGCATTGGAATGAAATGGACTTGAATAGAGTGGACGGGTATCTAGGATTCACTAAGGTGATCCTAATTAGTTGGGTTAAGCTAGTTTTTTCATGTAGAGGGACAAGTGTGAGATTCAGAGAATCTTTTATTTTGAATTGAAATGGAATGAACTGAATAAAGTGGAATGCATATAAATGACTCTTTTAGGTGATACTAACTGGTTGGTATTAAACTAGCTATGTATTTAGGATAAGATTGGGACTTTGAGAACACTTATAAGACGAATTGGACCTAAATGGAGAGGAACAGGTATAGAGGATTCTATTCCCAGGCCTAAGATGTTCTGGAATTGTGACAAATTTCTTGGATGAAATTTATTTGAACCTTCTTCGCGGCGCAGGGAGTATACTCAGTGTTGGAGGCAGTGCACCATTTGAGGATGCCCCATCGGAAGCTTGGGCAGATATGGTTGACGGATTTCAAAAGGCTGCACTGGAATCACGGCTTGGGATTCCGCTTCTTTATGGAGTTGACGCTATTCATGGCAATAACAATGTTTATGGTGCTACCATTTTTCCACAAAATGTGGGCCTTGGAGCCACCAGGTTGAATTAATGTCAAGCTTTGATCTTTATAACGAATTTCTTATTGATAACTGGCATTTAAGATCAAGACCTAAATTAGATAAATGTCGAGCAGAGATGCAGATTTGGTTCAGAAGATTGGGATTGTGACTGCTCTTGAAGTCAGGGCTTGTGGCATTAACTATACTTTTGCTCCCTGTGTTGCTGTAAGTTGAACGTGTTACTTGTCCCTTTATTGTCTTTGTATTAGGTCAATTTCATGGATGAATGAAGTAAAGGAAACATGAGACGTTGGACATATATACACTTAGAGCAAGATAGAAAAAGGATTCTCCTAAGTATCACATCAAATTTATAATTTGAATTCTTAATTAGTCCTTCCGTTACAAATTATTTGTCAGGTTTTGACTTGACATTGAGTTTAAGAAAGTTGAGAAGACTTTTGAATCTTGTGGTCTTGAGCTAAAGATATATAGAATGTACCAAAATGCCCTTTAATCTTGTCGTCTTAAACATGCCATATGGAAAGTGAAAATGAAAGAGTTGCCAAAAAAAAAAAGATACTTTCTTTTTGAAACGGACTAAAAAGAAAAGTAGGACAAACTAATTGAGACAAAGGGAGTAGTATGTTGCTAACTGAGACAAGAAAAACATGATTTGTCGTTTTTCTTTTTGGGAATTCTTGGTTAAGATTGTTATGTTCCCAGTCCCTCGTAACTGCTATCTCTCTAGAAGTAGTACTTGCTTTTGCTTGTTTGTTTGAGAAGGTAAGCAGCTTGTATATTGATAAAGAGAAACTACGTAGTACCAAGCTGGTGCTAAGCAATATCTCTCTAGTTGTTATCTCTTTATAACTCTATTGTCTTGAGGCATCTTGACTTCTTCATTTAAATAATGTGAAACAGGTATGTAGAGATCCCAGGTGGGGAAGATGCTATGAGAGTTATGGAGAAGACACCGAACTTATTAGGAAGATGACCTCAATTGTCACAGGCTTGCAAGGGCAACCACCTCCTGGATACCCCCAAAACTATCCTTTTCTAGCTGGAAGGTAGTAGAAGTTGCCATAAAACAAATTCCAAAATTTTGTACGCTTCTCTGAATATATATAAAATGTATTTCTCTTGTATTTTACAACCTATACTCTTAAGTCTTATGTGCATTCAAATGCTATTCCACATGTTGCAATTTTCAGAAGAAAAGTCATTAGGGAAGGAAAAGTAGAAGCATAGCTAGAGTTGAAAATAAAAAATCAGTGTTGAAAAGCGTGTCTTAGCTATTACTACCTTATTGTTGATCATTCGTCAGATATTTCTATAGCTTTCTACTTTTGTATTATTTGTTCTCCTAATGGCAAGGATCTCTTTGGACTGATTGATGAATTTTACTCCAGAGACAAGGTTGTTGCCTGTGCAAAGCACTTTGTTGGAGATGGGGGTACTGACCGAGGTATAAATGAGGGAAATACCATATCATCGTATGATGATCTAGAGAGAATACATATTGCCCCTTATATTGACTGTATTTCTCAGGGAGTTTGCACAGTAATGGCATCCTACTCTAAATGGAATGGAAGCCACCTGCATTCTAGCCACTTTCTTCTTACTGAAGTTTTGAAAGGGAAGCTCGGATTTAAGGTAAGGATTGCCTGTTCTCTTAATGCTCTATGGTTCACTTGGAGTCCAAATTTTGGACCATTAGTTCAACATAAAAATCCTCTAAATTGTCAGATGCTTTTCTCATTTCCTACCATGCTTAGTAGGGGAAGTGATTGAACATATTGCGGTTCCAAAAAGCTGAGTTTCAGGGCCCATTTTTACTCGGTATTGTTCTTTAAAAACAATGTAGAAAACTAATCATATTTTGGTTTGAAGCCCAAACATGTTTTGGACTTCGTATTCAGCAAACACAAAAGATTCTCTTAGCAAAGAGCTGGAAAAGTTCATGTGGCTTGGAGTTGGTTCTACCTAGTTAAAACTTCACCAAGCCGAAAGTGTAAAAACTTGTTTCAATGTTTTTGCTTCAACTTATGAAGGAGTAGGTAAGGGGATGAGAGTGGTAAGTACTCCTTCATCGTTAACCAAGAGGTCTTGGGTTCGAGTCCCCTTAGGTACGGAGTCGCCTTTGTTAGGGAGCGCTTTACCCCAATGTGGGACTTTCCGGCGCGAATCCAGATTTAGTCGGGCTCCAATGTGGGTACCGGACACTGGGTGGGAAACCAAAAAAGGAAAGAAAAGGTAAGGTAAGGGGATGAGAGAAACAATGTCTCTCTTTAATTTGAATCTGGTTGCATGGAATTTGGTTATTGGTTATTTATATTTTTCCTCGATTTGAATGAAATGCTATGCACTAATGTTCTATTTGTTTGTCAAGTTGTTAGAATATGATTGGCTTAAAGATCACATACACTGCAAGAATCTGAATGCTAACTCTTGTAGGGCTTTGTTATTTCTGATTCCGAAGGACTTGACCGATTTTTCCATCCTCATGGATCTAACTATGACCAAAGTATTTTGGCAGCAATCAATGCAGGGATTGACATGGTACATAAAACCATGTTTTAAGAGTTATTCTGTCTTTGCATGAGTTATTTCTGTTCTTACTGTCTCTTAAACTTTTTGTAGGTGATGGTTCCTTTTCGGTATCAATTATTTCTCGATCATTTGAAATATCTTGTGGAATCTGGGGAGATTCCATTGACCAGAATTGATGATGCTGTTGAAAGGATCCTGAGAGTTAAGTTTGTTTCCGGAGCTTTTGAGAACCCTTTGAGTGATAGGTCATTGTTGGATACTGTTGGTTGTAATGTAAGTCCATCTTGTCCTTTATTTTGACAGATAGTGTCAAAATATTTCTCTTGAATTTTGGCATTAAATAAGACCTTCATAAGTTTTATTTGTTTGACCTACTATCTGAACTATTCTGCTTTTTATCTCGACATCAAAGTGAACATCTTCTTTGCATCTATGTTGCACGGGACTTTTCAAAATGATTGCCGCAACCCTGTTGACGTGACATTGGTGTGGGTGTGGGATCCACACGGGATTTGGTCAACTCATATTGGATGCTTTGACTACATCTACGACCGAGAACGATAGATTGATTGGCATTTTCATGAGCTCTCATGAATAAAACATCAAGTGTTTATAAAGAATTAAATTTTATTAGCTTTAATTCAATACCTTTAATTAATTGAAATATATACTTTATATAGTGTAAAAACATACGTATATTGGCCGTATCCCACTTCCGGTATCTGCTCTCGGATTTATACCCCCAAATCCTAAAAGTTCTGTGACGAAGAGTCCAACCTCTAGATGCACACCCGTATGGGGTACCTACACCCGAGTCTGAGCAACATAGCTTTGCATTGCCCTTACAAAAGTTAAATTATGTGAGTTGGCAAACTGTTTTACCTGTTTTTACAATCTATATACTGCTAATTCTGTTTGTTCGTAAAATTATACATTTTAAAGAATGTAGGAGAGAGAGAGGAGTTATGTGCATGTATCAGTGCAGATGTTTCATAGTAGTTTTTACCATTCTAATAATTGTTTCAGCAACATCGTGAATTAGCTCGTGAAGCAGTTCGCAAATCACTGGTTCTTCTAAAGAATGGGAAGGATGTAACAAAACCATTTCTTCCGCTAGATAGAAAGGCAAAGAGAATTCTTGTAGCAGGAAAACATGCTGATGACCTTGGATTTCAATGCGGAGGGTGGACTAAAACATGGGAAGGAATGGGCGGAAGAATCACGATTGGTAAATAATGCTTCCTCTGCTCTAGTTTATACGACACTCTTTCATATTTGTCACCTTTCTATATTGTGAAAACTCTTTAACTTTTAAGTTCCCCATTTTACTCTTTAGTGACATACTCCTATAGATATAGAAATATTTGACATGTTTTAGTTCACGAGTTTTATGGGTACTTTTGGTATGCATAGAAAGTCTTTTTGTTTTTCTTAAACTTTGTGCCCAGCCAAGTACCACCATATTAAATGAAACGGAGAGAGTAATGGAAAGATGGCATCAGTTGTTACTTACTTCCTGGGGTATTTGGTAGACTTTCATACAACCAGAGCATTCTAGTTTGGAGTAGCATCTTTCTTTCCTTCTTTCTTACATGGTTTCAAATTTACCACAAGTTTAGGAACAATATCTCAAGAGCTTCGCTCCCATTTCTTGTGGGTGATTTGTAAAAACCCTGTATGTTTGATTGTTTTCTCGCAAGAAATCTTAAGCTACAATGTCATAAAATGCCTGATATCGCCAGCTGATAGCATAATTTTGTATGACATATAGATATATGTAAGCTAGTGAGTACTCTTGTTAGCCTTGTGCAAAGATCTTGATGTACTAGGAACCTCAATAGACCCAATGTAGTCCGGTCCTTCTACGGACCATGCTCAAAACAGAAACTTAGTGCACTTGGCTGCCCTTAGGAAACTCAATAAGAACGAGGATTGGGATTAGACATGCGTTGAGTCCTTTTGATAACGAGCTCAGTTTTCTCAATAGGCCGATGATAATATAATGCATCTCTGAACTATAGTTTACCACTATTAATCATGGATCATTTACTACTTAAAACGGATAATTTGTTGTAGGTATAACTATTCTGGAAGCTATTAAAGATGCTGTTGGAGGGAAAACAGAACTGGTATATGAGGAAAATCCATCAGCAGACACCTTTGCGAGTCAAGACTTCTCTTATTCCATTGTAGTTGTTGGTGAACCTCCCTATTGCGAAAGCGGTGGAGACAGCCAAGACCTCAGAATTCCTCTTGGCGGAGAAGAACTAATAAGCTTGGTTGCAGACAGAGTTCCAACATTGGTGATATTGATCTCCGGAAGGCCTTTATATATAGAGCCTTCGATTCTGGAGAAAATGGACGCCTTTGTTGCTGCTTGGTTGCCGGGCACTGAGGGAACTGGTATCACTGATGTCATTTTCGGAGATTTTGAATTCCACGGAAGGCTCCCTATGACATGGTTTAAAAGTGTAGATCAATTACCCCTGCATCAAGAACAAAACTCCTATGAACCTCTCTTTCCATTTGGCTACGGATTAACTAGTAAAAACAAGGTGCTCTAGATGAGATGTGTCGAAGAGAGGTTTAGTGATATAGACATGTCTATAAAGATGCGGACTATCAGAAAGACTCTATGAAGCTTCACTGTTCCCAGGGATTGGCTTTATGCAACCTCTTGTGTACTTGTACCATTTGGTCTCTGGCATATGATGTTACATTAAGTCCAAATAAATATATATTATGTACTATTATTACCATATGTTAACCTGAGTTCTTGAATAGTTTTAATTATGCCATTCAAGGAGAAGTGTGTCTTTAACAAAATGAAAATGGGAACTTCACACAAACTGGTCGAATTAACTAAGTATTTACTTTTCTAGTTGGTATACATGAATTATATATTGAGTATACATAATTACACATTGTATATGAATGTATATTAACTTGTGTTTTTCCACCTCCAGTAAGAAATACATTTAATAATTTTAATTAGGATGTATGGGGGTTGGATTGATTTCGATTTTTCATTTATCATACTAAATCAATAACAGTTAGTTTTTTCGTTCTTAGTATTTTTTTTCCAATTTTTTAAAATTGTTCGATATGATGTATCTTCCAATAAAATTTGTTTGATCGTAATCAATTTCACAAATCATTATTAATCACAATGCGACAAAAAATAAAAATAAAAAATCATATCATACATCGATTAGAGAAGTTGAACAAGGAAAAAGGTGTAATAGTTTCATTTAATAACAATATAAAATACTAACCATTTGAAAAAACAGAAATCTGTATTCTCCCCTATTTTCAGATAAATCACATTACTCGATATTCGGTCGAATATATCACTTTAACGATGTATCAGGATGTTGAATGACTAAAACCGACATGTAATGTATCGGGACGTTGAGCTATGTATCGGAACGTTTTGGGATGTATTCGGATTCCACCAAATTTAAGAATTGTTTGTAATTTGGACAAAAAAGATTTATTTATAAAGTAGATTATAATAAAAAAAATTATGTATTGAATAGTTTTCTAAAATACATGTATATAATGTCGAGTTAATTTATTTCATTTTATTATATCAAATCAATTATGGTTGCGTTCTCTCACTACCAAATCACTAGTTAGATTTTATTTTGATTTTTGATTTGTTAGTTTGGTGCGTTATTACATTAAAATTAAGAATTAAAGTTAGGCAGAATAATTCTCAATTAATGACATGTGTAAACTAAACCATAAACTCTCCTTTATTTGAATAATAATAATATAGTATGTAGACTACCAAAAAGTAGTGATGAGAATATAAAACTTGAACTCCAGTAAATAACTAGTAATGAATAAATAAACAACGCTATAGCATTCTTTGAGGAACTCCAGATTTCTTCAATTTATCTTCGAGTTGATCCTCTTTGTCTTTCAATTTCCAAAGATCAGTTGTGACCTCAAATCTTTCTTTTCTGGTATCAGTTCCACCTTCTTGTTGGGTCTTAATGTTATTTGTTTGATTGTTTATCTCTTCTCTTGTATCTACCAACTTCTCCCAGTTCTTCTCAATTGTTTTGCCTTTTGAAGTAGACATTCTTGCTTTTGGATATATCAAACTAGTTCGAACAACTGTGAATGCAAAAAATAACAAAGTTACGAAAAACCAAATCAAAACATTGTATATAATAAAAGTAGTGTCTTCTTTACTATGTTAAAAGAAAAATATGTAAAATTGATTTAGTGGCCATGAACTTACATTGATGATGAAGTTTGACTCAGTTTATTACATGTATAATAACACTTCATATTGTTTATATAGATACTAATGTCTTAATTTTCTCTCTCTATTTTACTCGTGCAAATTAATAATGTAAATATTACTAAAAATTACCATATTTTGAGGAAAAAATACCAAATAAAATAAAATAAAATAAAAAAGCCTAAGAAAAAATGAGAGAATTAACTTCAATAATAGAGTGGACAAAGAAAAAGCAAAAGTTTTCGTAAAGAAGTCTTTTAAAAACATTGAAATAAGTTTGAGACTAGGAAAAAAAAGGTGTCATATTAAAGAATATTTTTAATTATTGATGCAATTAAAACAGAAGGAAAAAAAAGGAAAGAATTGAAGGAGTGGCATCTATATAAACAATAGATAATATGCAACAAAGTAATTAAGTGCCATCTTCCACAAAGTTAATTAACGTAAGTACTTTGTGTTATTTGTTTTTCTTAAGAACATATTAATAATGTTGATCTTCTTTGTTCTTTATCTAATTAATTTCTTTTTTATATAAAGAAGTTTATAGTATATACAAGGACAAAATCAATAAATTTTGGCTTAGTTGTGTAGTATAGAAATTGTTTTAGTATTTTGGTTGAGCTTTTAATTGATTTATTTAATTATGTTAATATTGCAGTATTGGTTGCAGTTTGACATATATATCAAAAGCAAGAATGTCTTCCTCAAGAAACAATAACGAGAAGTTGAAGTTAGAAGAATAAGTTGGATGAGGTAAGAGAACAGATACAAGAACGAACAAACTATATTAAGCAGCTTGACCAGGTACAAGAAAACCATGGATATGATTCGAGGAGAGATAGATTTGATGCCTCAAACCAAAATCAATGGATTGAAGGATAAAGAGACCAAACTCGAAGACAAATCGATAAAAAGGGGTTTTAGTTACTACAATGTAGGGATTTAGGATCTCAAATTTTATATTCTAGTTACTAGCTAGTTGTTTTTTTTTTCTTTTCTAGATATTAAAATAAAGGCAGATGTTCTTTATTATAATTTTGGAGATCTCATTGATTAAGAATATAATAATATGAAAATCATTTAGACAAATATTCCATGTAGTAGCAGTTATTTTTTTTTCTTTTTCAAAACAAAAAATCATTCATTGCGATAGGTTGAAAATAATCTTACCTTTATACCTGAAACATAGTTATATATGAAAAATCACTAATATTTTAGTAAACAAAGATTACTAAAATTGTAATTATAAAGGTGCAATGAATTTACCAATCAGAAATAATGTGTAAAGAATCTATTAACAACAGAAAAATAAGTAATTAATGAGCCTAAGTTTTGGCGATGTTGGTTGGCCGGCTGGGTGGCTGGCAGTTTCAGGATGACAATGTTGCGGGGCGGAGGCTGCGCAGGGTGGGTTTAAGGTTGTGCGGGGTGGGCGGGTTGAAATTAGTTTTTTTATAAATTAGTGTGGGGCGGGTTGCGGGTATATATGATTTTATGCGGTTCAAACTTAATTTTAACTTTTTACATGTGATAAGAGTGATAGAGCATTATTTATATTAGGATAAATCAATCTCAATGCCAAGTAGTTCAATCACACATAATAAGTACATCAATTACAATTCACAAGTAAGTCACACATAAGCATCAAGTGTATCAAGTCACAATGATCATCACTAATCGGAACCATTTTCCATCGTCTTTTAATACTCGCCGGTAAAGACCTCGACACAACAACATTCGCCACCAAAGCCCTCGACATAATATCACTTGCCGGCAAAGATCTCGGCATAATAGCACTTGCCGGCAAAGACCTTCGCATAATAACACTCACCGGCAAAGACCTCCGCATAATAACACTCACCGGTAAAGACCTCGTCATAATAACACTTGCCGGCAAAGACCTCGGCATCATAATCATCACATGTCTCATCACGGTGTTCAACGATCAAAGCACACAAATAATATCACACCACATAGAAGAGACAACAATTTTCACAATTCAAGTCTACATTCATGCTTTCAAGCATTTCATCAATCAATCAATAAGAGTTACATTAAGGCAATATATTCACATCATCATGTTCAACACATAGCCTTTTTCATTTCAATCGCTTTTTATTCATTTAGATATAGCAAGTGGACAACTTAAATATTTCACTTCATTCCCATTGCTCCCAACACACAATAATCAACAAAGGAAGTATACAAATTCAAATTAGAATGTAAGGTTTAAGAAGCCACTTGTAACACCCCAGAATTTTTTTGAGCTAAGACCTGAACCATCCTTTATTGTGAATAGGATTTTACGGGGGAATTAAAATTTCTTAAGTGTTAAGTTCACTAGATGTAGCACTTTGAGTTCGAAAAAGAACTAAATTGGAAATAGCAAAAATCTGAAATTTTGCAAGTTAAGCTAAGTATGAGTTTTGGGTCGACTTCAAACGACCATAACTTCTAGCTCAGGATGAGTTAGGTGTGATACCAGATACCGTAGGGAAGATCTTTGTATTTTCTTTCCAACGCCGCCGAGTTTGCTAAGTTTCAAGGTCGGATAAGTGAGATATGGCCTTTTTAAGTTAGGTTGTCCAATTAAGGAAAGTCAAAACCGGAAATAGTAAGGGGTATTTTGGTCTTTTCCTTACCCAATCATATTTAATTCATTTTTAGTAATAATTTAGGGGTCTAATCCTATTAGGTTCAGTTTATAATCCTAAAATTAGCCTAGGGTTTTAGTTGAGAGTTCAAGAAGAGAAAAGTGAAGAAAAGAGGAGAGGATCAAGCATTCATCGAGATTCTTGCGTGTTGTAGCTGATTTTCGCCATGGGTTTGATCCCTAAGAGGTATGTAAGCTTCCATAGTGTTGGGTTCTTTCACCCACACGCCAATCATGATTTATTCAGCGTAATTTCGTTCTTGAAATTTAATGATTTAAGTTCTTGATGAGTTCTTGATAAAGTGTTCTTGAAGTTTCATTAAGTTTTGATGTAAGATTCTACTTAGGTCAACTTTAAACGATCATATCTCTTAGAATATAAAGAGTTACGTGAGCCATAACCTATCCAATTAAAGGTATTTGAATCTACTTTCCAACGCCACCAATTTCGCGTCAATCCAATTTCTGAGTAAAAAGTTATGACTATTTTAGTAACCTATACAGTGCTGTTACGAATTAGCCGACGGAAAAATATTAAAAAGAGTCGTTTTTGTCTTTTTACCTCCAAGAAAACCATAAACGAATTTCTTGACTAATAAAAGGCTCAAAACAATCAGATTTTCATCTTCACTAATGAAAATCATAATTCTTGGCCATAGAGATTTCAAGAAACTAATTCAAGAATCTCAAGAAAGGTTTTCTTGATTGTTTACCTTCAAGCTAGGGTTTCAAGGCTTATAATCAAGTTCTTCTTCAAGATTCTTCAAGTTTCTTCAAGAATATTGTTCTTCTAGGTATGTAAGACTATCATAGTGTTGGACTAGTTCGTCCTCACACCCTACATCTACTTTCAGATCAGTAAAAGAGTAATCTAGGATACTTTCCCTAGATTTGAGTATTCTTGAGATAAGTTGATTTTGAGCTCTTGAATTCATGTTTCTTTTAAAAGTTC
>JAJOOS010023937.1:0-10850 GCA_029582725.1 Solanum chiquidenum
TATGATCTTGCGATATAAGTCCGTAGTAGTCTGTCTTTGTTCTTTTCGTTTTATGAGTTTGTGATATAAGTCTTTAGTTGTCTGTCTTTTTTTATTTTCGTTTCAAGATTTCGTCATTGTTATATAATTCTCCGTAGTATATTGTCTATGATCTTGCGATATAAGTCCGTAGTAGTCTGTCTTTGTTCTTTTCGTTTTATGAGTTTGTGATATAAGTCTTTAGTTGTCTGTCTTTTTTTATTTTCGTTTCAAGATTTCGTCATTGTTATATAATTCTCCGTAGTATATTGTCTATGATCTTGCGATATAAGTCCGTAGTAGTCTGTCTTTGTTCTTTTCGTTTTATGAGTTTGTGATATAAGTCTTTAGTTGTCTGTCTTTTTTTATTTTCGTTTCAAGATTTCGTCATTGTTATATAATTCTCCGTAGTATATTGTCTATGATCTTGCGATATAAGTCCGTAGTAGTCTGTCTTTGTTCTTTTCGTTTTATGAGTTTGTCATATAAGTCTTTAGTTGTCTGTCTTTTTTTATTTTCGTTTCAAGATTTCGTCATTGTTATATAATTCTCCGTAGTATATTGTCTATGATCTTGCGATATAAGTCCGTAGTAGTCTGTCTTTGTTCTTTTCGTGTCATGATTTCTTATTTGTGTGCTTTCATGTTCTTTCCATTAAAAAAAAACAAAAAAAAATGGTGTTCTTTCCACATATGTTGCATGTTTATTTTCTAGTATGTTCTTGTTGTGGTCTGCACTTTTTTCTTTGTGTGGTTTTTAGTTTCTTATTTGTGTGCTTTCAAGTTCTTTCCCTAAGAAAAGTTGTCCAATAAAAAGTTCTTTCCATAGCTGTTGCATGTTAAGTTTCTAGTTTTCTTTCTGTAGTTTAAGGATTAACCAAATGAAAAATAGGTTAATCACATGGGTTTCAAACTGAAATTTGGATGAATAATCCGTTTATTTAGTTTTTTGTATGGTTTCCAGTTTGTCGTGTTTTCTAGTTCATTCTGTGGTGTCTAATTCCTTCGTCTCTGTTCTTTCATGTTCGTTAAAAGGAAATTGCTCCTTCCATAAAAAAAAGAAAGAAAAAGAATTGTGTAGAGGCTGTTTTTGTATGGGCTTAGAAGGATCCACTTCTAAGGCTTAAAACTTAAAGAGTCAGCTTGATAGTGTGATTGTGCAGTGGCTAGAATGATAATGTGAGAGATATGACGTACTCTTAGGATTCAAGAGAGAGTTTGATAGTTTTCTTGAAACTTAAAGAGTCGGCTTGATGGGTGTAACTGTGTGGTGGCTAGAATGATAAATGTGAGAGATGATGCAACTTATTTTGTGTTTAGTGGTGATGGACTGTAATGTGACTATGTTTGATTTTACTAGAGTCTGTTTTTGTATGGGACTGTGCTTAGAATGATCCATTTCTTAGGCTTGAAACATGAAGAGTCAACTTGATAGTGTGATTGTGCGGTGGCTAGAATGAGAATGTGAGAGATATGACGTACTCTTAGGATTCTTGAGAGGGATGTGTAGTTTTCTTGAAACTTGAAGAGTCGGCTAGATGGGTGTAACTGTGTGGTGGCTAGAATGATAAATGCGAGAGATGACGCAACTTATTTTGTGTTTAGTGATGGACTGTAATGTGACTATGCTTGATTATACTAGAGGCTGTTTTTGTATGGGTTTAGAAGGATCCACTTCTTAGGCTTGAAACTTGAATAGTCAGCTTGATAGGGTGATTCTGCGGTGGCTAGAATGATAATGTGAGAGATATGACATACTCTTAGGATTCTAGAGAGAGATTGGTAGTTTTCTTGAAACTTGAAGAGCCGGCTAGATGGGTGTAGCTGTGTGGTGGCTAGAATGACAAATGTGAGAGATGACGCAACTTATTTTGTGTTTAGTGGTGATGGACTGTATTGTGACTATGTTTGATTATACTAAAGGCTGTTTTTGTATGGGGTTAGAAGGATCCACTTCTTAGGCTTGAAACTTGAATAGTCAGCTTGATAGGGTGATTGTGCGGTGGCTAGAATGAGAATGTGAGAGATATGACGTACTCTTAGGTTTCTAGAGAGAGATTTGGTAGTTTTCTTGAAACTTGAAGAGTCGGCTAGATGGGTGTAACTGTGTGGTGGCTAGAATGATAAGTGTGAGAGATGACGCAACTTATTTTTTGTTTAGTGGTGATGGACTGTAATGTGACAATGTATGATTTTACTAGAGGCTGTTTTTGTATGGGGCAATGGGCTTAGAAGGATCCATTTCTTAGGCTTGAAACTTGAAGAGTCAGCTTGATAGTGTCATTGTGCTGTGGCTAGAATGAGAATGTGAGAGATGTGACGTACTCTTAGGATTCTAGAGAGAGATTGATAGTTTTCTTGAAACTTGAAGAGTCTGCTTGATGGGTGTAACTGTGTGGTGGCTAGAATGATAAATGTGAGAGATGACGCAACTTATTTTGTGTTTAGTGGTGATGGATTGCAATGTGACTATGTTTGATTTTACTATAAGCTGTTTTTGTGTGGGCTTAGAACATCCATTTCTTAGTTTTGAAACTTGAAGAGGGCTGTTTTTGTAAGGTGTTAGAAGGATCCACTTGTTAGGCTTGAAACTTGAAGAGTCAGTTTGATAGTGTGATTGTGCGGTGGCTAGAATGAGAATGTGAGAGATATGATGTACTCTTAGGATTCTAGAGAGAGATTGATAGTTTTCTTGAAACTTGAAGAGTCGGCTAGATGGGTGTAACTGTGTTGTGGCTAGAATGATAAATGTGAGAGATGACGCGCAACTTATTTTTTTCTTTAGTGGTGATGGACTGTAATGTGACTATGTTTGATTTTAGTATGGGCTGTTTTTGTGTGGGCTTAGAACATCCATTTCTTAGTTTTGATACTTGAAGAGGGCTGTTTTTGTATGGTGTTAGAAGGATCCACTTCTTAGGCTTGAAACTTGAAGAGTCAGCTTGATAGAGTGATTATGCGGTGGCTAGAATGATAATGTGAGAGATATGATGTACTCTTAGGATTCTAGAGAGAGATTGATAGTTTCCTTGAAACTTGAAGAGTCGGCTAGATGGGTGTAACTGTGTTGTGGCTAGAATGATAAATGTGAGAGATGACGCAACTTATTTTTTTCTTTAGTGGTGATGGACTGTAATAGGACTATGGTTGATTTTACTATAGGCTGTTTTTGTATGGGCTTAGAAGGATCCATTTCTTAGGCTTGAAACTTGAAGAGTCAGTTTGATAGTGTGATTGTGCGGTGGCTAGAATGAGAATGTGAGAGATATGACGTACTCTTAGGATTCTAGAGAGAGATTGATAGTTTTCTTGAAACAAGAAGAGTCGGCTTGATGGGTGTAACTGTGTGATGGCTAGAATAATAAATGTGAGAGATGACGCAATTTATTTTGTGGCTATGTTTGATTTTACTAGAACTAGAGGTTGTTTTTGTTTGGACTTAGAACATCCATTTCTTAGGCTTCAAACTTGAAGAGTCAGCTTGATAGTGTGATTGTGCGGTGGCTAGAATGAGAATGTGAGAGATATGACGTACTCTTAGGATTCTAGAGAGAGATTTAGAGTTTTCTTGAAACATGAAGAGTCGGCTTGATGGGCGTAACTGTGTGCTGGCTAGAATGATAAATGTGAGAGATGACGCAACTTATTTTGTGTTTAGTAGTGATGGACTGTAATGTGACTATGTTTGATTTTACTAGAGGTTGTTTTTGTATTGGGCTATGAGCTTAGAAGGATCCACTTCTTAGGCTTGAAACTTAAAGAGTCAGCTTGATAGTGTGATTGTGTGGTGCCTAAAATGAGAATGTGAGAGATATGACGTACTCTTAGGATTCTAGTAGTTTTCTTGAAACTTGAAGAGTCGGCTCTATAGGTGTAACTGTGTGGTGGCTAGAATGATAAATGACACAACTTATTTTGTGTTTAGTGATGATGGACTGTAATGTGACTATGTTTGATTATACTAGAGGCTGTTTTTGTATGGCGTTAGAAGGATCCACTTCTTAGGCTTGAAACTTGAAGAGTTAGCTTCATAGGGTGATTATGCAGTGGCTAGAATGATAATGTGAGAGATATGACGTACTCTTAGGACTCTAGAGAGAGATTGATAGTTTTTTTGAAACTTGAAGAGTCGACTCTATGGTGTAATTGTGTGGTGGCTAGAATGATGAATGTGAGATATGACTCAACTTTTGTGTTTAGTGGTGATGGACTGTAATGTGACTATGTTTGATTATAATAGAGCCTGTTTTTGTATGGGGTTAGTAGGATCCACTTCTTAGGCTTGAAACTTGAAAAGTCAACTTGATAGGGTGGTTACGCGGTGGCTAGAATGATAATCTGAGAGATATGACCTTCTCTTAGGATTCTAGAGAGAGATTGTTAGTTTTCTTGAAACTTGAAGAGTCGACTTGATGGTGTAATTGTGTGGTGGCTAGAATCATAAACGTGAGAGATGGCACAACTTATTTTGTGTTTAGTGGTGATGGACTGTAATGTGACTATGTTTGATCAAACTAGAGGCTGTTTTTGTATGGGGTTAGAAGGATCCACTTCTTAGGCTTGAAACTTGAAGAGTCAGCTTGATAGGGTGATTATGCGTTGGCTATAATGATAATGTGAGAGATATGACATACTCTTAGGATTCTAGAGAGAGATTGATAGTTTTCTTGAAACTTGTAGAGTCCGCTTGATGGTGTAATTGTGTGGTGGGTAGAATCATAAATGTTAGAGATGACACAACTTATTTTGTGTGTAGTGGCGATGGACTGTAATGTGACTACGTTTGATTAAACTAGAGGCTGTTTTTGTATGGTCTTAGAAGGATCTACTTTTTAGGCTTGAAACTTGAAGAGTTAGTTTGATAGTGTGATTGTGCCGTGGCTAGAATTATAATGCGAGAGATATGACGTACTCTTATGATTCTAGTGAGAGATTGCTAGTTTTCTTGAAACTTGTAGAGTCGGCTTGATGGTGTAATTGTGTGGTGGCTAGAATCATAAATGTGAGAGATGACCCAACTTATTTTTTGTTTAGTGGTGATGGACTATAATGTGACTACGTTTGATTATACTCGAGGCTGTTTTTGTATGTTGCGTAGAAGGATCCGCTTCTTGGGCTTGAAACCTTAAGAGTCAGCTTGCTGGTGTGATTGTGCCGTGGCTAGAATGATAATGTGAGAGATATGACACAATTTGTTTTTAGCTTTCGTCTAGGTTGAAAGATAAGTCACATAGGTCTATCTTGAATGATTGAATTAATGGGAGATACTGTGTCAAGTCCTTTTTTAAAAGCCAACGTTGAAAAAAAGATGAATCATTTCTTTCTAATGCCATCTTTTGTTTTAATTTTTTAAATCTCAGTACAAATTCTATTCAAGTGCAGTGTGTTCAGGCCTGAGTTCCATTTTTTGTGTATGCTGGTCATCTATTGGCGGTTAAGTGCACACACTCTGCACCTTTTTTGAACCCCAAGTCTATGTGATGGTTAAGTGCTGCGATTGTCATATTTGTTGACATGGGTGAAGTGAAATCTGCCCTGCTTTATATGCCCGCTACAGTCTGAAGAAGGCTTTTGTTTTAGATTGGAAGTTTGGTGCCTTGTATGGATATCTAGTTGATAATATGGATCAAGAAATTGGCGAGGGACAATGAAAGCAATAACAAGGGCAGGTGAAGGCTCCTCTCGCCATTGCTGAGAATGGGTGTACGTGAGTTAGTCTGTGGGACCCTCACTAGACTGAAATAGGGTGAGTCCTTGTTTTGGTCCGAAAGGGATGCATGCTGAAACAGCCATCTGCATGAGACTACAGTCTAACCAAAAACGAATAAGGCAACTTTCTTACATGCATTGCTGACGGGCTAAACTAGGAAAATACACCATACATTTTTCTGCACCCATAGATTGCAGTTCCCAGGTGCTAGTGGGTGAGCCAGTTAGATTCTCACTGGTATCTCTAATTACTTGAGGACCATATTTCTACTACCAACAACTTGGTTGCTTCTACTGAAGGTCGACGACGGAGGTCTTTGAAAGACTTTTTCAAAATATCCATTCTTCAATCGCAGCTGGGGTAGGTGATACCTAATTCATGTCATATTTTATACTTGAGCAGTGCTCTTTCATTGGACTTGATCCTCTTTTTCCCCTCACACATTCCGAAGATAGAAAACTAGCTACATTTCAGTTGATTAGGTCTGAACCAGTGCCCTTCTTTGGAATATCTGAGATTCTGAAAAGTTTTGAAGGAGCTATCACTGATTCAGTTCGTCTTTGCAAACCAAAATATGAAGGCTTGTTTCAAATTCTTCAATCTTTAATTCAACTCTTCAAGGTGACTTATTAGTGTGACTTAGTGGTAAGGTGACTTGTCTATGATCAAAAGTGATGGCAGGTCATGCTGATCCTACCTAGAGAAAGAAAAACATTGTTTTTAACTCCGCCTGTGTTTGGATTCTTCTATTTCGCAGCCGGTCCCAAGCCCGGAAAAAGGAGGAGGGTTAATTGTCTTTCAGAAGTCGGATCTTCATAAATATGAACCATATAAAACCTGTAATAGTTGTGGTTCTCTGTCTCACATTCTCTCTCTCTTGTAGGTAATAGTTGTGATTCTCTGTCTTGCATACTCTCTCTCTGTCTCTTGTAGGTTTACTTGCACGTACATATTCCCATTGTGTAGAGTCTTTCTCTTGTCAGCATAGCCACTTCTCTCTCTTTTTCTGTCAAAATGTCCTTTTATCCTAAAATCTGTTCAAAATGATATCATTTACTTGGCTTCTGCTTGTGTACAATAATGTTTGCTATATCTGCTCATGACATGTTTTTGATTGCCTTTTCTATTGACTGCATATGTGATGTTAGGGTTGTTCAATTCTGGAAACAGAAGAAACTTTCAACTTCAGTAGAGTTTTGAGAGTTGTTACTGTGAAGAAGCCTTTTATTTTTTTAATCATTGACAAAGTCAATTGATATAGAATATGACATGATGATTCTGTTTCAAATATCAAGTTGTCCACATAAGAATATCCCCCAAACATCATTATGAAAAAACTCAACACACAGCATGTTTCTGTTATACTGGTGAATATTTGGAGCATGCTTTATGTAATAAAAATATAAATCCTGTACCAAACTGTTTTGGCTGAGAATTTCTTGTGCAGGTATATTTTTCTTCCACCAGCTCCTCTAATTGACTAGTTTTGTATACAGGAAAATTTTGACTTGGGAGTACCTAAGGAAATGGATATGTCCATATCTTTTCTGAACTTATGCTTCATACTCTTATATATGCCACCGTGGTTGTAGGAAGTAAACTTCAGATGTTGCTTAATTGTGCTAAAGATATCCTACTTGATACCTTCCTTCTTTCCCTCATTACGACAATTTTACTTGGAGGCAAGCTTGTTCTGCTTGTGTATTGGCTATCAATTTCATGGCTTGCTTGCGATATTTTTGGTTTCATATTGTTCTTTGAATGAGATCTTTTTGAAGTGAAAATATAAGCAGATTTGTGCTATAACATATTTCTTGGAGTAAATTTGAAAGATTTTGAGGAATGGAGAGCCTGAATTAAAAATACAAGTAAAAAATCCTCTGCTTTGCAGGGTCAACCTATTTTTGGGCTCAAAACCAATCACTTGAACTTGACTGCAACTAGTAGAAATCTTTTCATTCCTTTGCTCTTCTAATTTGTATTCCTTATCGCTAACTGCATGAAGCAGCAAGTATTGATCACTAATTATCGTATTCTGTGTATCAGGAGAAATGAGTTTTTTTTGTTATGAGATCATCTCTGCTCTCTCATGGAATCCTCCGATTTGTTTTTCCAGTTTTAAACAGAGTATCGTTTTTATATTTTTCTCATCTCCTTTTTAGTCATGCCAATTTTTCTGGACCTGTTCCTTTCAGTCAGGGATGCAACAACCTGAATCTGAAAAGTTAATCATGTGGCAGTTATACTTTGAACGGCAGAGCCTTGAAACAACTAGTTGAGGAAACTGGAAACCACAGCAGCAGAGATGTTAATGATCAAATAGCAAAACTACAAAAAACACTGATGAGTAAAAACAGTTGAAGATTATAATGTAAATGCTAAAAGATATGGTCTTAATAAAACACTTGAAGATTAATATGAATAAGCTAAAACCTGGTGAAAATCTATGAGTAACCTCTAGTTGTCTTAGCATAGTGTTAAGGGAATAGTAAGAGGACTCATAAGTAAGTCTTTTACATGCAAGGACTACATATTGTTTTTTATACACAAGAGCATGTTTTCCCTTTTATATGCTGGTAAATACTATGGCTACTTCATAATCACTTTTCTAGCATAACTTCTCGCTTTTCTGGAAGTCATTGGATTCGACACTTCAAGGTATCGTTACTTCTTTTATCACTAAAGCATCGGTTCTGCAAATGAAGAATTCTCAAGGCTTTAGGAAAAGTTTACCACACTAAAAAGTAACCTTTTGGAATGGAACTACTACTGCCAAAATGAATTCTTCTGATTCCAGCAAAAATGATTTTACCTCTCATCTGTTTTTTTTCCCCATAGCATGAATGTTTTCCTTGATCCATGGACTAAATAATGCAGGATTAACAGAGAATACTACCACTACCTTTCATTGCACAAGAAGATTTCTTTACTTCCAACATTATGTCAACTGCCAACAACTCTTGCTTTATCTGAAAGGTTTGGGTAAATCTGACCTTGGAATTTGTCTGTTTTGAGGTTTCCAGTTACTTTCCTCAATGGGGTAATGCAAGTCATTATCTTGGAGGATGAGTATAGGAGTATATATTTAGTTGCAAAAAAATGCATTCGCCTATTCTGTTATTCTATGTTTTGCACTTGTAGCACACTTACTAGCAAGTTGCTGTCATCTGATGCTTGCTTCAGTTTCAACCTTAATTTTAAGGAGCTCGGTAAGCCTTTGATCTCCTTATGAATAGGATCTTCTAACATTATTGGCGCTTGATATCAAGGAAAATAGATTATCTAGCTAGTTGTCAAAAATAAATAAATAAATAATAGAACCTCTAGCTAAGGTAGGATACTAGGATCCCTCTTGTATTGCCAAGTTAGAATTTCCTTTGTATGGCCAAATCAATGACATTAAATGGAATTGCTGTGTGTCCAAATGAATGACATTGCCAGTATGTTGAGTGTTGACAAAGGGGGTCCCAAAAGAAAGGGCATGGGCTTGTTTCTGTGCCTGTTTAGAATTCTAAAGTGCAGAGGTTAAAGTCTTCTTTTTAATTTTTTTTCTTACCATGTATGCTGCATATACATGCTTTGTGCTGTCTATCTTAAGACATGCTGCTAAACTTGAATTTCTGGGTTCAAGGAAGAACCATAGGAAGATTTGGTTAATATGTGTATATGTGTGTGCAGGTGCATATATAATGGCACTGAAATTCTGATATGCTAGTACTAAGCATTTCTGTTCTCCTTTCACATACAAGGCTTGTCTATACTCGGCAATCTGACTAGATATCACTAAATTTTTCATATCTTCTGGAAGAGCATGCGGCTGAAGATCCTTTTTGTTGGAAGACTGCTGGGGTGATGATTTCAAGAACCTCTGCATGAAGTATGAAAAAGAGGTAAAAATGAGTTTGGATTAAATGATACTTGTCATCATTGATCTCAATAAGTAACTTTTGTCATTACAGGACCAAGAAATGAAGGTTGTCCAGGCACAAACTCTCTAATTTGAGATCTTGAAGTCCCAGATAGAAAACAACTAGGACCCTTACATGTTTTGTTTCAGGTGGCTTTCATATGATTCTGTTATTGTTCTCATTGCTCGCGAGTCGTGGGGAAGTTTTAATCACACATACTACTATTCCATTTGTTATTGTAGGGTAGTTGTAATGAAAAAAACAACCAGCACAATCTTGGTGTACTGTGAAGTCTTCGAACTGGCTTAGATCCAATGTTGCTATAGGTTAGTGACATTTACAAAGAATGTTAATTATATTGCCGCTAAAAATACATATTTAACGGCAATCAAGCTATTGCCGCTAAAGATTATTTTTGGTGTAGTGGGTACACTGTACAGGCTGCCACCCATGTGCCTAAATCAATATTTCTTTCTCCTTTTATAAAATATTTACTATATAATCCTTAATTTATAATAAGGAAACATCCCAAACACATGGCTTTGATCTATGATTTTGTATTATATCGATATCGATATCAATACCATCCAAAAAGAATCAAATAAATTCTATTTGTCTGCGTGTGTTTGGCATATCCATATAATCCACGTCAACTCTTTCAATAATTCATCCCCCCCCTCCCACTATTTTCCTCTTTTTGTTTGAAAATTTTCTATATGATGAGATGAATGATTTGTTTTTTAAATATAGCTTTGAAAAATATAAGTCTATGACACCATATATAATAATTGAAGTATTCAACTAATTTGCTCTTTTTTTTGTGTGTGTGTGATTGGCATCTTCTTTGAGTAACTTTTATTTTTTTTGATGAAGTAAATGTTCCATTGAAGGCATCAAGAAGATGCAAATTAGTTACAAAAGTAGCAGCAAAAACAGTTGGTCTGCTGGCTCAAGTACAATTATGCTAAAACTAAGGAGCCAACAAAATTTGAAAAACTATCCAGGGAATCTACAAAGGACAAATTAACCCAACTGTACAGACACATAAGGCATTCCGCTTTGAGAGAATGTAAAGGAGTTGATAGACCTTCAAAACATCTTCTGTTCCTTTCCCTCCAAATACTCCAAAAAATTGCTGCAGGTATCATCTTCCAAGTCTGTTTGATGGTGCTGTCAACTTTCCAGCAACACCAACTCTCATAAGCTTCTTTGATA
>JAJOOS010023938.1:0-18974 GCA_029582725.1 Solanum chiquidenum
ATTTTTTTCCAAAAGTGACTACTTCCAATTTCAAGCTTCTTCATATTCATTTTAAATTGTCGGATGTAACACAATTAAAATGAAATTACATTAAAACCCCTCATAGAACCTCATTATAAAGTCAACACAAAGTCATAGGCTCTTGCTTAACCTATCATTTTTCGAGTCGTTACAGTAACTCTGGGCGATCCAACAATGCATCGCGGAATACCTCAGCGATCCGCCGACTGCTCATTTCTCTCGCCAACTTGGTTCTTTCCTTCAGGGCTTGGCACACTAGAACTTTAGGCGGTCAAGTAGCCATTCGGCGACTCGCCAAGTAGACTTGGCGATCACTAGGCTTGCTTTTCTTCATTCTTTCAGCTCGCTTTGTTCCTTTTTGCAAATTAGCATCCTTGCTTTGTTTCTCAATTCATATATCTTGAAATCAAGGTTTTACATGAGTTATTGGCACCAAATGAGCATTTGAGGACACTAAATCTATGTAAATAAATCCCTAAATAAGTCCAAATCTCGGACTCATCAAGCAATGCCTAGAGAGATACTCTATCGGATGAAACCCTTATCCAACATATTTTTCAATTGCTCCTTCAATTCCTCAAGTTTTGTTGGAGCCATTCAGTAAGGATGAATAGATATAGGTTGCATATCTGGAGTAAGGTCAATACCAAAATCTATTTCCCTTTTAGGAGGAACACTGAGTAAATCATCGGGGAACCCTTTCGGGTACTCATTAACAATGGGGACCGACTCAAGAGTAGCGGATTCGAAACCTGTATCCCTAACCTGAACAAGATGATATATGTAACCCGTAGAAATCATCTTTCTTATTTTAGCACAAGAAACAAACTAAATCTTATGCATAGAAATTTCCCCCTTTCCACTCTAGGATGGGTTTATTTGGAAACTTAAACTTGACTACACGGGTTCTATAATCGATGGAAGAATAACATGAATCCAGTCAATCCATACCAAGAATAACATCAAAATCTTCCATATCAATCTCTACAAGCTCAGCATGAGTGACTATATGGGGCAGGGAGACGGGACACTTTCTATAGGCCCTGTTAGCCACAATAGAATCACCAACAGGAGTAGAGATAGAAAAAGGATAACAACACATCCGGAAGAATATCAAACCTCAAATCCACATATGGCGTCACAAAATACAACGTATTAGCAAGGTAAAGTAAAACATAAACATCAAGTTGGAAGACTTTCAACATATCGATAACCACATCAGGAAAACCCTATTACTCATGACGAGTCTGAAGTACATAAAATGTGTTTTACTTCTTACTCCCGTTAGAACTGGAAAAAGATTAGGTTGAGCCCGTCAACAATTAACTCCTTCATTCTTAGCAACTAAGGGACAAACCCTTATCGGGTGATACATCTTAACAAAACCAAAACACTCATTAGAACAACTAGACATCTACTATCATGCTTCTTTCCACACTTAGCACAAGTAGGCAATGAAGATCCACTATTGTCTCCTACTCGAGGCTTAGGGTTAGACATCCTATATTGGTTGAACTTAGGATGAGTATTGGAGGAACCTTGACAAGAAAACCTTTGTCGAAACTTAGAAAAATAATGTTTATCGGACCTTGTGTGTGAGAAGCTACCATTACCGATCCTTGCCTTCTTCAGTTCCCTAGATCTTTCCATAAGTTTATCCTATTCAATTTGTTCAGAATGAACCATGAGAAAATACATTTTCATATCATTGTTAAGACTAATTGTACGACATTCCTTAACCACCATTTCAGACATACCCGAAACAAAGTTACTCATTCTTACCCTAGGATCGGCAACCATAGTATGAGCATACCTAGACAATTGTGTGAACATCAAAACATATTTCAAGTGGAAAGAATATATCAAGTAAGGCAACTTTAAGTATTTCCCTATCGAGAGGACCCGCATGCACTGCCCTCCCTTCCTTCCATTGGTTGAACCAAACTTGAGCAACACCCTTAAGTTGGTAAGTGGCCAATTTCTCCTTTTCAACCGGTGTCACTCCCATTATTATCAATACCTTATACACTTCATCAATGAACTCTTGAGGATTTTTTTCAACCTTAGAACCATAAAACTCCAGAGTATTCATTCTAGTGAAGTCTCTCACTCTTGTTGTCGCCGTACCAACATTTGGGTTCATGGGGACCGCAACCTCCCTATTAGCTTGAGTCGTCATGGCTTGAGTCAACAGTTGAAAAGCAATCCTAAACTCTGCATTAGACACTTGTTTGGCAAAAGGGTCAACATGAACTTAAGGAGCTTAAGGAGGAGCTTCGCGTTCCACATTCTATCCTGCATTCCTTCTAGCGTATGCCCTTCGAGTGTTGATCTCATATTGAGCATCGGATAAGGATTAGGAGAGAGACATTATAGAGTTAAATTCTATTGCAGACTTTAGAGTAATGAAAGAACTGGAGTTTTCTAAACATCTTATAGCCTTTCATTCATAAATGTGGCGCGCTTCAGACTAATGAACAAGACTTTATTCGATGTGGCTTCCTAGGACCTTTCTAAACCTTGTGCTCTGAATACCAAGTTTGTTACGACTCAAGGTAGACCCTAGGTGTAACATGGGGTATAGAACCCCGAGAGGCCCTACACAATCCATTTAGCATACATCATACAATATAATAGAAATTCAAGGGAATTTCTCAAAGCAATCTAGAACAAAAAGTGATCAAGACGTAACCCCATACCATTTTTAAGGAATTCCCTCAAAAAATTCACCAAGGTTGTGCTCAAACGCCAGATTTAGGAGGCATCACTCCGAGTTTGTTTGTACCTTTTGTATTTACTTTCTGTACATGATGTTACATTTATTGTATATATCTTTGATTTTATTTATCTTACATTCCATTAAAAATGATTGTTTGTTCGACATTTAAAGTTTGGGTGGTCCGCCCTTCAATGTGACTCATTCATTTTTCATTTTTGTTACTTTTTCTTTAATTAATAAAAAAGACATTTTTTAAGTTAGGTTGTCCGCCCTTCAGTGTGACTCATTAATTTTTTATTTTCATTACTTTTTCTTTAATTAATAAAAAAGATTTTTTGTTAAATTTGGGTGGTCCGCCCTTCAATGTGACTCACTGATTTCTTCATTCTTGTTAAGTTTTCTTTAAATAATAAAAAAAAATTGTTAAATTTGGGTTGCCCGTCTTTCAATGTGGCTCATTGGTTTTTCATTCCCATTATTTTTCCTTTCAAAAATTCATTTGTTGTTCAAAATATAGGTTTTATGTCATATCTGAACAAACTACACAAACATGATTCTCATCAATGATATACGTAGGCAACGCTAATTGTGTTCGGTATTCTTGATTCAAAAGATTCTTTATTTTTTTTATTCTTTTTAAAATTTTATGTTATTTTTTACTTGGTTGGTGTCAACATAGTTCGAGTGTGCATATGAAAAATAATTATTAAAATGGCAAGGATTGACTTTTTGTTAATCCATGGATTCTTTTGGTACCTCTCATTCATACTTTTGTTACACTTGAAAATATTTTCTTGCATACATTCAAGATTAGAACAAAACCAGATTCATTGTTTCATGGGCATTGTGTGGTGAGTTTTGAATTAAATTCAATTGTGTTGTGTTGTTGATCTAGAACTTGACATGAATGTTGTTGAGGCGAAATCCTGAGTAATGTTTGATTTGAAAAATGATTGTAGGCCTTCTTTGACCCGTTTGAGCCTTTCAAAGCCTACCAAATAACATTAATCCTCAGTATGTCCCACTTTGAGCCTTAAGCCTTTTCTTTTGATAATCACATTATTTAGCCTATACCCTTTTTCAGTGCTTATACGCACTATACCTCTTTTGGCCTAACTTTCTTGAGCGCACTGAAATCGTGCAAGTTACAAAGAAGATTCAAAGTTCAAAATTTGTCAAAGACAAAAGTTATCAAAGTCCCTGAAAGTCAGAAATACAAAAGTGACTTCAAAAGAAAGTAGAATAGAAAAATCCCCACAAGTTTAAGCAAGGAAAATTTCAACAAAAGAAGAAGAATGCTCTAAACAAAAAGAAAAAAAATTGAAAGGGAAAAAGCTCAGAAAAGCAAAGCTTCAAAAGGGGTCAAACGCGCAAAAGAAAGGGACAACAAATAGAATCAAATGCTAAAAGCGTAACAGATGTTGAAAGCACCAATTTAGTGCAATGCTCAAGAAAAGATTTAGTCACTTTTATCCCACATGACTATCCTACTTGTCTCTAAGCCTACATTGCAAGTCATTAACAAGCCCTACATGATTTCATTTCAAATGTTCTCACGTTAGTGGATATTTATATGAAGGCCAAGCCTATGGTATCACAATTGCATGCATTGAACATTTTTTTGAGTGTGAGTATTTTTTCAAATGTTCCCAAATCAAAATACATTAAATATGTGCAAATTGGGACTTTGTTTGTAGTGTGGGCACTTGAAACATGATTTAAGGTCTAGTTCAAAGCCTTTGTTTATAGCAAGATGGACAAATCTCATCGTTACTTGAGTACATTTGAGGTACCACTTGAATCCATAGGAATTACCTCGAAGTCAATCTCATTTGAAAGAGAAAAAATTGTGAGAAATTTTTGTACAATACTATTGTTGGTGCTAACCAAGTTAAAATATGTTTTATTGTTCATAAAATAAAAACGGGTTGAAACCCACTTTTCAATATTTGTCCATACCAACTTTGTGGACAGTTTCATTATTGATATTTGTCCAAATCAACTTTGTGGACCATTTCATTGTTGATACTTGTCCAAAATATTTGTGGATCGTTTCATTCTTAATATTGTATTTTGGGTCGTCATACCCTTCAAACTGACATGATTTTATATTTAGGTCATCATACTTGTCCATACCAACTTTGTGGACCGTTTCATTGTTGATATTTGTCCATACCAACTTTGTGGACCGTTTCATTGTTGATATTTGTCCATATCAACTTTGTGGACCATTTCATTGCTGATATTTTTCCATACTAACTTCTGGACCGTTTCATTATTGGTATTTGTCCAAACCAACTTTATGGACCGTTTCATTGTTGATACTTGTCCATAGTAACTTTGTGGACTGTTTCATAGTTAAACTTTTATTTTTAGGTCATCATACCTCTTAAAATGATATTTTAAAAAACTTAATTTGTTATCTCAAATAAAATGATGCTTTTTAAAAATGGTTTATCATGCCGTTCAATATGACACATTTTATTTTGTTATTCCATTTAAAATTGACATTTTTTTATTTATGATGTTATTAGGTTTGAATTGTTGCATTGATTAATACCTTGTTCATATGAGGCCATGTTGGCATAATTTATGTTGCATTTATGTTATATTTGTTACTAACATTGTTATTGCAGATTCTGTGATAAACCATTCATATTAAGTTCAAGATTGGGTTGTCATCTCCCTTCAAATGGCATGTTATATTCAAGTTGGGTTGTCTGCCTTTCAAAGAGACACGTTGGGTTGTCACCTCGTTCAAAGTGACATGTTATATTCAAGTTGGGTCCTCCACCTTTCAAAGAGACACGTTGGATTGTCACCTCGTTCAAAGTGACATGTTATATTCAAGTTAGGTCGTCCGCCTATCAAAGAGACACGTTGGGTTGTCACCTCATTCAAAGTGACATGTTATATTCAAGTTGGGTGGTCTGCCTTTCAATGAGACACGTTGGGTTGTCACCTCGTTCAATGTGACATGTTATATTCAAGTTGGGTAGTCCGCCTTTCAAAGAGACACGTTGGATTGTCACCTCGTTCAAAGTAACATGTTATATACCAGTTGGGTCCTGCGCCTTCTAAAGAGACATGTTCGTTTGTCACCTCGTTCAAAGTGACATGTTATATTCAAGTTGGGTCCTCACCTTTCAAAGAGACACGTTGGGTTGTCACCTCGTTCAAAGGGACATGTTATATTCAAGTTGGGTAGTCCGCTTTTCAAAGAGACACGTTGGGTTGTCACCTCGTTCAAAGTGACATATTATATTCCAATTGGGTCGTTCGTCTTTCAAAGAGATACGTTGGGTTGTTTCCTCGTTCAAAAAGTGACATGTTATGTTCAAGTTGGGTCTTTCGCCTTTCAAAGAGATATGTTGGGTTGTCATCTCGTTTAAAGTGACATGTTATGTTCAAATTGGATCGTCCGTCTCTCAAAGAGACACGTTGTGTTGTCACATCATTCAAAGTGACATTCTATATTCAAGTTGGGTCGTCCGCCTTTCAAAGAGACACGTTGAGTTGTCACCTCGTTCAAAGTGACATGTTATATTCAAGTTGGATCGTCCGCCTTTCAAAGAGACACGTTGGGTTGTCACCTCGTTCAAAGTGACATGTTATATTCAAGTGGGTCGTCTGCCTTTCAAGAGACAAGTTAAGTCGTCACCTCATTTAAAGTGACATGTTATTCACATCATCCTCCTTTCAAAGAGGTATACTACATTCATTGTGCAATTTTTCAAGTAGCATCGAAGGTATGCGAATGTTTTCAGTTTACAATCAATCTCTACTTTTTGTTTATTATTTCCAGCCCCGTCGACGGGCGTAGAGTATTGCTCAAAAGCTCTACTAACGTCTCATTTTGTTTTGTTCAAAATTTATTAAACCAAATTTGGGTTCGCCAACTTTGTTTGACCAAGATTTCGTTCATCGATCCTAATAAAACAAAGGGGTAAGTTGTTGACACCAAATTTTGGTCTAACATTTATAAAGTTACTACTTTTTAAGTATTTTATTTTTAAAATAGTCCAAATTACATGTTTTGTCATTTTAATGCTATTGATAATTATCCTTATTATCAAAATATTAGGATCTTTATCATTTAATTATGTTTATATTATTTTGTCACAGCCGGTTGAATACGTTCAAATATTTGTTCATTTTTTATAAAAATTATTATTTCTGTTAAAATGCATTTTTTACATGTCACTGGTTACGTTTATTACATTTTCTCATATTTATTTTAACTGTTACATTTGTTAATATTCATTTTGATATTTTGCATAGTCCAGAAATTCATTTTGATATGGATAAGATTTCATGCACAGATATTTTATTAACCGATAGTTTTGACCTACGGTTTTAAGATAGTGGTATTATACTGTTGGTGGTTTTCAATTTCCTATTTAAAGAATAGCTTGCTCATTAAGTCAAGGGGTGGATAAGATCTTTAGGGGTGTAATTTACAGATTTTTATATTCTTTAATTGTTCATTATTTTCCGGTGAGTCCACCACCCAAAACCCCGTTCATTTTTCTCTTTTTTTCGGCGAAACCAATCACCACCAGACCATTGCCTCCTCTCTTTTCCCTCACCAGATCAATGCCAAGCCATTAACCACCAGAAACAAGCTCATTTCACCACTCTCTCCGAAATCCCATGACCTTCTCCGACCAAGCCATTGCCAAACCACTCAAAACGACCAAAACCCCCAGCAAACCAGAGCCACCAAATCAAAACCACCTTTTCATTTGTTCTCCTTTTTCCGACGAGCTTAACTACCAGACCCCGATTTTTTCTTCTCCACCAAATAACCTCCCAAACCACCAGCAAACCACCACCCAAAAAACCCTTTCCTGCGGATCAGAAACCAGCCACAAAAACTCAAAACTCCAATAGATCCAACTGCTCTTTTTCTTCCTTTGAACAACAAAGCCAAACCAGACCTAAACGACCCCCATTTCTCTCCATTTCCGACCTCCGTTCTTCCTCAACAACCTCTTTTCCGACCAAAAACAACGAGAAACCACCATTATTTCAAGACCAAAACAGCCAGCTGCTCTCAAAGATCAACCCCACCGGAGGCAACAACAACCAAATGATCTCACACCAGAGGATACCAACAATTCCATTTCCGGTGAGGTTTGAGTTTTCAGTTCTAAATCTAACTAAATTGATGTTATTTTACTTTGTATTTTTTGTTGTTTTGTTGCTATATTCAGATGTGTTTCAGATGGTTTAATTTTTCCATTTTAGATCTGGCCGGAGGACTCAAACTCTGGCCACCTTTATTCTAACATGCCTGCTCAAGTTTAACGACTAATTGCATTGTTGGTATTACATATTAAAATTAATAAAGAAGTGTATATTTACATGGTCAACATATCCGTTACTGGGCAGATCCATGCATTAGAAAGTTACAATTCTTTCTTATGGTGCATTTCCTCCTTTGTCAGTGAGAATTAATTGCCCTCATTCATTTGGTTTAGAATACACAACACACAAGAAAATATATAGAGTGAAAAAGTTAGTCAAAAAAGAGAGTTCTTATTAGTTGAAGGGAGGTGTTCTTTTTGTAGAGCTTTGGACTCAACTCTTGTCCAGAGTTGTTGAGTTATATTTGTTGATTAGGTTGTTGTATCCTTGGAGGGGACAAGTCAAGAGGACTACTGTTGGACCGGTGAAAAAAATTTGATGCAGTGGTAAAGAGAGCGAGATATTTGCGCCTCAGCCTGACGAGATTTTATTTCTTCATTTTGTTTTCAATTGTAATCTTGTAATTCTGTTATTTTATAATTTTTCACTAATAATTTTAAGGAGATTCAGAATGACTACAATTGACAAACCCGTGGATGTCAAGATGGGAGACCTTAATAAGCCATTTCGGTTTAATGGTAACAATTTCAAAAGATGAAAGGGTAAAGTACTTTTCTCCTTAAGTCTTCTCAATGTTTCTTATGTGTAAACTGAGAAGAATCCTAATGAAGTTGATGACACATTCATGGATGATGATGAACTTATTTCTCATCATGAGAAAGTGGAAAAGTACGATGGTGAAGAGGCAAGGGGCCAAGATGCACTTTTACAAAAAAAAAAAAAAGAGCAACATCACAACGAAGGTAAATTTAATTACTTCAAATAATGCTTGAAACTCACAAAAATACTTCTTTGAAGCCTAAGAAGAAAAAATTCAAGAAAAATAATGGTAGACCTCCCAAGAAAAATAATGGTGAAAATAACTAAGCACAAAATCAACAAGTTCAAGATAAGGGGCCATGCTTTGTTTGTGGTAAGAGTGGGCATATTGCTCAATTTTGCAGATTCTAGAAATGTGGTCCTAACCCTCAGGCAAATATTACCGAAGAACCTTTTGTGGCTGTGATTACCTACATAAACATGGTTGAAAGTGTTGATGGATAGTGGGCTGATTCTGGTGCAAACCGTCTGTCTGTTATGACAAAGACTGGTTTAAAAAATATACTCATTTTGAGTAGCCCAAAATCATCATGTTTGGTGATTTTCACAAAACTCAAGTGCTTGAAACGGGAGATATTGAATTGTGTTTGTCTTCTGGAAGGGTATTAACTTTGAAAGATGTACCTTATACTCCTTCAATGAGAAAAAACTTGATGTCTAGTTTTCTTTTTAATAAAGCAGGCTTTAAACAAATTATTGAATGTGATCAATATGTAATTGTGAAGAAGGATATTTTTGTGGGAAAGGGGTATGCTTGTGATGGGATGTTTAAATTGAATGTAGAAGTGAATAAAGCTTCTACTTCTATTTATATGCTTTCTACTACAAATTTTTGGCATGCTCATTTGTGTCATATTAATGATCGTTATGTTGGAATCATGAGTAGTTTAGGATTAATCCCAATGATTAAAAAGAATTTTGAAAAGTGTGAGGCTTGTAGTAAAGCCAAAATCACTAAAAAGCCTAATTTTCAAGTTGAAAGAAAAACTAATTTGTTAGAATTAGATCATACTGATATTTGTGAACTTGATGGAATTTTAACTCGCGGAGGTAATAGATATTTTATCACTTTTATTGATGATTTTTCTAAGTTTACATATGTTTACTTGATGAAAAATAAAAGTGATTCTTTTGAAAATTTCAAAACTTATCTCCATGAGGTTGAAAATCAATTTGGAAGAAAAATAAAAAGAATTAGAAATGATAGAGACCGTAAATATGAATCAAATGAGTTTAATTATTTTGTTAAATCATTGGGAATAATTCATGAAACTACTCCTCCTTATTCTCCTTCATCTAATGGTGTAGTGGAAAGAAAAAATAGAACTTTGGTTGAATTGACAAATGCCATGCTTATTGAGTCACATGCACCTTTAAATTTATGGGGTGAAGCTATTTTGACTGCTTGTTATATGTAGAATCATGTGCCACATAAAAAGTATAAATTGATACCTTTTGAATTGTGGAAAGGTTACAAGCCAAATTTGGGATATCTAAGAGTTTGGGGTTGTCTAGCCTTTGTTAGGCTAATGGATCCCAAGATTACAAAACTGGGTAAGAAAGTTTACTACTTATGCTTTCTTGGTTATGCTTCAAATAATACGGCCTATAGATTTTTTAATATTGAAGATAATATTATAATAGAATTCGATGATGCTATTTTTCATGAAAATAAATTTTCATTTGATTCTAAAAATAGTGAGGGTCCAAGAATTGAACAAAATATTTTATCACTACCTAGTTCTTCTACTTCAACTTTGAAAATTAAAGAAATTGGTGATTTTGAGTTAAGAAGAAGTAAAAGAGCTAAAGTAGAAAAAGATTTTGGTCCTGATTTTTATGTGTTTAATGTTGGAGATAACCCACTCACTTTGAAAGAAGCATTATCTTCACATGATTCTATTTTTTGGAAAGAGACTGTAAATGATGAAATGGAATCACTGATTTCTAATAAAACTTGGAAGTTAGTTGATTTACCACCGGATTGTAAAACTATTGGTTGCAAATGGGTCTTAAGAAAAAAATTGAAACTGGATGGATCTATTGACAAACACAAGACTAGGCTAGTTGCAAAAGGTTTTAAACAACTAGAAGGCCTATAATTTTTTGATACTTTTTCACAGCTAACAAGAATTACATCCATAAGACTTTTAATTGCTATGGATGCAATTTTATATTTACAAATTCATCAAATGGATGTAAAAATTACTTTTTTTAATGGAGACCTAAATGAGAAAATTTATATGGATCAACCCGACTTTTTTGTTGAAGCATGCTAAGAAAGCAAAGTATGCAAACTTACTAAATCCCTATATGGCTTGAAACAGGCACCAAAGCAATGGCTTGAAACAGGCACCAAAGCAATGGCTTGAAACAGGCACCAAAGCAATGGCATGAAAAATTTGATTCCTGCATGATTAAAAATGATTTTAAAATAAATGAGTGTGATAAGTGCATATATTATAAGTCTTGAAATAATTCACATGTGATCATTTCCTATATGTTGATGATTTATTGATCTTTCGCTCTAACATGAAAGTTATTGATGAAGCTAAAACTATTCTTAGAAGCCATTTTGATATGAAAGATCTTGGTGAGGCAAATTTTATTCTTGGAATAAAAATAACAAGAACGTGTGAGGGAATTTTCCTTGACCAGTCACATTATGTTGAGAAAAATTTGAAAAAAATATAACTTTCTAGGTTGCAAGCATGTTGCTACTCCTTTTGATTCAAGTGTTCACTTATTTCCTGCTGAAAGTGAAAATGATGTAATAAGTCAAAAGGAATATGCTAGCATAATCGGAATTTTGAGATATGTGACTGATTGCACTAGGCCTGATATTGCATATGCAGTAAGAGTACTTGGAAGGTTTACAAGCAAGTCAGGTAATGAACATTGGCATGCTATAACAAGAGTTATGAGATATTTAATTCAAACAAAAAATTGTGGTTTGTTCTATAAAAAATATCATGTTGTACTTGAATGTTTTTGTGATGCAGATTGGAACACTTTATCAGGTGATGTATGTTTTACAACTAGTTATATTTTTACTTTGGGTGGTGGTTCTATTTGTTGGAAATCAAAAACATAAACTATAATTGCTAACTCTACCATGGAGGCTGAACTAATTATTTTAGCTTCAGCTAGTGAGGAAGCGAATTGGTTACGAGATTTATTATTTCAAATTCCTTATTTTGAAAGACCAAGTCCTCCTATTTTAATTCATTGTGATAGCACCGCTGCGATTGGTAGAGTTCAAAATCGTTATTACGACGGTAAATCTTGACCTATAAGGATGGCAACACAATAATGTAAGATCGTCTTTGACAAATGGTACCATTAATGTTGATTATGTCAAATTTTGTGATAATCTTGCAGATCCTCTTACTAAGGCCTTAACAAGAGAAAAGGCCTGCAGCACATCCAGGGGGATGGGGTTGAAGCCTATAAATCCTTGAGTCATATATGAGGAAACCCAACCCAGGGACTAGAGATCCTATAACCAGGTTCAAAGGGAAAAACTAATCATATGATGACTTGTTGTGAAAAAATGCACTATTTATTTATACCCCCTAAGATGTAAGTGCATTGTTTCCTGTAGTGCTTTGTACAGGTTGAGTTGATAAAACTCTGAATGAATATTTGTAGTCCGTATGGATGGAGTGTTAAACTTACAGGAGCACTCTCAACAGATTTCATCTATGTGAGTGTGGAATTAGGTCACTTCCTATGAGAATTGGGCTTATTCTCAAAGGCACTCATGAAACCGGGATAGCACAAGGCCATAACGTGCTGGCTTTTAAAGCTCATGTCAACATCTTGATTATTATGTGTGGACAGTGATATTTTATTTCCCTTAAGCAGTCATAGTTCAAGTTTGAGACCACTACGACTCTGGAGTAAAAATTATTGTTTCACTAAGTGGAGGTTCAATGCAGAGTACACCTTAATTATGCATAGAAGTCTTCCTTCAGCTGATATACTCTCTTATTTAATTTAATATGAGTGGGGTATTATTGGTATTGCATATTAATATTAATAAAGAAGTGCATATTGACATGGTCAACATATCCGTTCGTGGGCAGATCCATGTATTAGAAAGTTACAATTCTTTCTTATGGTGCATTTCCTCCTTTGTCAGTGAGGATTAATTGCCCTCATTCATTTGGTTTAGAATACACAACACACAAGAAAAAATTAGAGTGAAAAAGTTAGTTAAAAAAGAGAGTTCTTATTAGTTGAAGGGAGGTGTTCTTTTTGTGGAGCTTTGGACTCAACTCTTGTCCAAAATTGTTGAGTTATATTTTGTGATTAGGTTGTTTTATCCTAGAGGGAACAAGTCAAGAGGACTACTGCTGGACCGGTGAAAAACATATGTTGCAGTGGGCTTGAATCTCCTTAAAGAGAGCGAGATATCCGCGCCTCAGCCTGAAGAGATTTAATTTCTTCATTTTGTTTACAGTTGTAATCCGGTAATTCTGTTATTTTGTAATTTTTCACTAACATATTTATTTGTTTGTTACTGTTGATTATTTTTAATTTTGGGGTTTGATTTATTTATTTTGAGTATTTTATGGTTGTGTCAGTACAAATCTCTTGTTTACAAATAGATGATTTTCTTCGTCCTTAGTTATTTTTATTTATTTTTTAATTGTTGCAGTTGACTATTGGTAAATGATTTGTTTATATACATATAAATATTGGTTAGCTAGAATGATACTTTGATAATTAATAATGCTCTCTGGCCATTCTTTTATTCACGTTTGTTTACTTTTATGCTTTAATATGACTGTTCCATCTTGGTTGTCTTGGTTACTATTATTTTATGTTTGTTTATTACTTCTCTTGTTAAATTCTTGTTTGGAAAATATAATATTTTATATGTTAAAATTGGCCAATGAAAATATCTTTCCGTCGGTTTTCGAGGCCTCCCCAATGTTAAAAGACGGAAATTTAGTTTATGTTTATATTCTTTATATGTTAAAATTGGCCGATGAAGAAATTACCATCGATTTCCAAGGCCTCTCATATAAATAAGATGGATTTTTAGTTTTTAAGTTATTATTTGATTTATTCATTTTTATTCATATTTAATCATTACTAACACTTTTACTACGTGTCTTTACAGGTACCGGATGTGCTTCCCATTGAAGTTGTTCGAATGAAGTTCGACTTTTTATTCATTATTTTGTATATATTGATGTTAGGCAAACCTTAGGCCGTTTCTTATATTGTTTGTTTTATTTTATTACTTGTGTATATCACATGTGTTATTATACTTGTTTATTATTTTCGTCTCCTCAATTTGAAAAAATGAACTCAGTCGGGAACCACAATTGTAGATTTCGAAGGGGGCCTAACACCTTCCCTTCGGAATAACTTGAATACCTTACCTAGAATTTATTGGTTTGGTAGACATTTTTTTAAGTTAATTAATTAATTGATTTCCTAGTTTTCCTAAAAATTAGGTGGCGACTCCCTTTTATCCTTTTAAATTATTTTACCCTTTTTTTTAAAATCTTTTAATTCTCTTTTAGAATTTAATCACAATTTTTCGGTGAGTCACCACGACATTGCGCCCTCTCAAAGAATGTCAACAATAGGCACACCATCTTCCCCTTGGGATTAGCCTATGTGGACTTCCTAAGTACCATTACTTTTAATTCTAAGGTCGGAACAAGTCATCACTGAACTTTTATATCCCTTACACAAAAGCATTCTAAACCAAGGTGCATTACATTACTACTCTTTAGACAAGGCTACTCATTGAACATCCCAAGGTATCTTCTAAACACCCTCTTCATCAAATCTTTCAACTTACCCAAAACTCAAAATGGTCAAGTAGGGTTCTACCATCAATAACATAACACAACAATGCAGCACATTCATACTAAAGACAACATCAAAGTCTATCAAGTCACAAAAGACAAGCAACATCGAAATCTAAATAAGTCTAAAACACATACCGGGAGCAACATTTGGAGGACACTCTTGTTCACCTCTAGCTTGGAGAGCATAGGACCTAATTTTCTTCTTCTCCCTTCCCTTGGCCATCATCCTTGGACAATCTCTTCTCTCGTGGCCGCTCTATCCACAACCATAACAACCCTCCATACTGGCTAAACATCTACCCTCATATATCTTTCCACACCTAGCACAAGTAGGTTTTGGCAACAAAGATTTACTATTTCTCCCTCTTCGAGACTTAGGGTTAGGCACCCTCTCTTCAATAAATCTTGGGGGAAACCTAGAAGAACCTTGTCCGGAGAACCTTTCAAGAGAAGAGTTATCATCATCAATCATAAACCTCTTTTTCTCCCTAAAACTTTCTTCAAGTTTCTCTTCCTCAATTTGATGAGCATAAATCATGAGGCGGGAAATATTCATATCATGATCAATCATAGCCATATGACATTCTTTCACTACTAATTTTGATAAACCCGACACAAACTTACTCATTCCCAACCTAGGATCGGACACTAGAATTGGAGCATACCAAGACAATTGGTTGAACCTCCATGCATATTCCTTAACACTCAAATAACCTTGTTTAAGGCTAATGAACTCAAGAACTAAATCTTCTCTCATCTCTAAAGGGAAGAACCTATCTAGAAAGGCACTCTTGAGCCCTTCCCACTCTATGGGACCCATTCCTACCGGTCTAGCCTCTTTTCACTGATTCAACCAAACCTGAGCAATCCCTTTGAGTTGGTAAGAAGACAACTCCGTCTTCTCTACCAGAGTCACTCCCATAAAATCTAACACCTTAGATACTTCATCTATAAACTCTTGAGGATTTTCCTTCCTCCTTGACCCATAAAATTCCAGAGTTTCTATCCCTGTATGAGTCAATAGTTGAGAGCCAACCCTAAACTTCTCATTAGTCACTTTATCTTCAAAAAGGTCAATTCGAGCTTGAGGAGGATCTACTTGATCCACATTGTCTTCCTCATTCCTTCAAATGTTATCATTTGTAGTAGTCTTATCCTGAAAACCAACGGGCATGGATTAGGAGAAAGACCTAATAGAGTTACACTCTATGGCACAACTTAGAGAATGAAGAAGTGAAGTTTCCTAAACATCCAATAACCTCCTATTCATAAATGTGGCGTGCTTCACATTTATGAACAAGACTCTACTAGACGTGGTTTGAGACATTCTAGAACCATTCTAAACCTTGTGCTCTGATACCAAGTTTGACACGACCCAGGGGTACACCCTAGATGTAACATGGCGTACTTGACCCTGAAAGGGTCTCTTACAAGACCTTAGCATATCATAACATAAGATAATAGAAAAGTGTGGAATTTTAAAACATTTTTCATACAATCGAAGTCTTTATAAAAGCAAAGTGAAAGTCTTATTACACTTATCTCAAACTATCTAATACTTGAAATGAGTTAGGGACACATCCCATACACAAATTCTAACATGAAAGAAAGACATAAAAAGGAAAGGGTGATCAAGTCCTAGATGATATGAGGACTCACCAAATCTTCTTGTTTTGATCTACTATGAACCTAGCCATGAGGATGGAAGCCAATATCGCCGAACCCTACATTTGATAAGCATGTAGGCAAAAGTATGTGTTAGTACAATAATGTACTAAATATGATGACTAACATAAAATATCAACATAAACATATAAGAGGCATTAGTCCACATAAGTCATATATGATAAGGAACATCACCATAAGACATAGGCTATAGAAAAATAGACAATAATCATAACTTGTGAGCATATTAGGTAACATCATTGTTATAGGCATAGTTAATACATTTAGAGCAACATAATGTCAAAGAAACACTTCATAAGCCACCTCAAGGCAAGCTTGTGCAATACATGGATAAGACCTCATAATCCCACCCATGTTAAGCAAGTCACTTTAGGTCATCATTCATATTTACCATCTTTTAATCTCATCCTTATTTTATTTCTCATAGACAAGAGAACATTCACATTGAGTCAAACATATCAAGGAAAGCAACTTATAGCAACAATCCAAGTTAAGCATACATCATAAGAATAAGTCATAAACATATTCATTACTTAGATCATTATATCATAGGAGGGACATACCATAAGTACCCTTAAAGCATACTTGTGCAATGCATGAATAAGATCTCATAATCCTAACCACATTAAGTATAACTTCTTGAGTAATCATAGTTCATAATTCATATTCTTGTCATAGTGGGAATAAGTCTTAACCGACATAGACCATGTGAGCTTAGCATGGAATCCGGTGTTACCCACACCTAAAAGGGTTGTCCTACTTGCCTATGGTAAGACCATAATCATATTAGCTTTAGGTGGATCCAAAATCTAAATAACCTACGGGGGATCGTAGTTTATGGGATAAGGAGATCGCTACTAGAAACCCGCTCTTTCTAGCGGGGGACCTTCCATCTCAAGAGATACTTTCTAGAAACCAGCTCTTTCTAGCGGGGGAGCTTCAATCTCATATTCAATAAACACTCGTTGCTAAGCATAATTCCCATGGGGTACATATTAAGTCTTGACTTAAGTTCATATTCATGGGAGAATGCCTTGACAGTCAATCCAACATAATTCATAAGATAGCTCATAGATTCAATAGGTGAGAATAGCCTTTCACCCTTAGAATCATTATATTTGTGAGAAAATCTTTCACATCATATCATATTCATACATAAGTATATACATGAGGATAATCATCCAACAACACAACAACTAGATTATAATCATAATAACTTTATTATTAAAGTGTTCTTAAAGCATATAAATAAACCTCATAATCATGCATAATTCACATAATTTACCCTTCAAGGGTCATAGATCATATTCAATCAACACATATAGAATTACTACATTAGACATGGATGATAACATGATTCAATTAGTTCAATTACTACATTCACGATCTCATACACTCATAATATAGGTCATGTTGGTGAAGTCTTTCCACAATAACACCATATACAATTCAACATACGTAATAGCTTCACTCTTAAAGCCTTACATTCCTAGTTTATTCATATTAGCTTTTACCCTCAAAGACCTAGAATTCACCTTCATACTACAAGCTTTACTCTCAAGCAACACCTCACATAGTCATCATATATGCCTAATTCTCAAGATAATCTAACCACGTGCTTCATTCTTAACCAATTATAGCCATATATTATCATGTAACTTCAATCTCAACACTACTAATTCATGATTCGTCATATAGCCCCAATTTCAATCAATACAAGTCATAGATTCCCATGTATACTTTTACTTTATTCAATTTATGTCTATAAGCCTTAATCTCCATCAATTCATATCAACTAGCCTTAATTTTAAGGAATTCATATTTAGGTGCTCTAGTCTCAAACAATTTATAAAGAAATTCATCAATCTTAAAAGGTCACATCTAAGCCCTCAATTTCCTCTTTCATGGCATAAAACCAAACTATATCAATTTCACCGTATAATCTTAGATTAATCAAGAATACATGTATAACAATACCAATACATGTATTTACATCATAAACAATCATAAACAACAATTATCCACTCAATTGGATCAACACACAACAATACCCACAATATTGGAAGGAACCCTAACTAGAATTGAGGATTCATCTTCACCATTGGGGGTAATCATAGGGGCTTCATGGATGGAAGGATTCCATAAAATGAGTAAGCCATCATAACTTGATTACAAATCCTAGCAAGCTTGAAACAAATGGAGGAATTTTACCTAGCTTGACCCTCGTCTCTTTCTTCTTCTTCTTCTTGAGTTTTTTAGAGAGATAATTTCTTGGAGGGGATTGGGTCTCTTTTGGGTGAATTGAAATAATGATTTAGAATCACTTATAGATTTATATAGGTGGTATAATTACTAATAAAATGACACCACTTAACCCCTAATTAATTCTAGAGAGTTTCCTTAACCCCCAACTTAACCGCCTAACTCACATTCACTGCCTCACCCACGAGACCACGCCCACGGGCCGAGGGTGGACCCACGGGGAATGCTGGTCATCTGTGGGTGGTGGTATGAGGTAGTGTTGTTGGGACCTTGACCCACGAAGTCACCCACGAGGCGTGGGCCCCCCTACGGGGCATGAGTCCCTCTGTGGGTGCACTGCCTTAGGCAGCTGAAACGACCCAAAAAAAAAAATGCCCGAAAATGTGCTTCGGAAACACCTATAATTGTAATTTCCATATATCTCAAAATCCGTGCATGATTTCGGAAATTCGACTTCATATTCTTATTCAGGGGGTCAAATT
>JAJOOS010023939.1:0-13035 GCA_029582725.1 Solanum chiquidenum
TATAGTGAGGAAGATGAACTTTTCATTTCGATTTGGATCTTTGTGAAAGTGATTTAGTTTGGGTGTTTAATGACTTAAAATACCTTATATATATATATTTATAAGTAATAGAAAATATACCAATTTAATTTGGACTTAAAGATAAAACCCTACCTTTTGGGGAAATTGTAAGTTTTGAAGGGGCCCTATGGGTGGAATCAACCCAAAGATGAAAACTATAATACCTTGATGATGAATCCTTTAAGAATTTGATGAAAAAACCTTAATTTCTTGCTGCCCAAGCTTCAATTTTACTCTTTTTCTTCTTGGGTTTTTAGAGAGCGAAATATAGTGAGGAAGATGAACTTTTCATTTCGATTTGGATCTTTGTGAAAGTGATTTAGTTTGGGTGTTTAATGACTTAAAATACCTTATATATATATATTTATAAGTAATAGAAAATATACCAATTTAATTTGGACTTAAAGATAAAACCCTACCTTTTGGGGAAATTGTAAGTTTTGAAGGGGCCCTATGGGTGGAATCAACCCAAAGATGAAAACTATAATACCTTGATGATGAATCCTTTAAGAATTTGATGAAAAAACCTTAATTTCTTGCTGCCCAAGCTTCAATTTTACTCTTTTTCTTCTTGGGTTTTTAGAGAGCGAAATATAGTGAGGAAGATGAACTTTTCATTTCGATTTGGATCTTTGTGAAAGTGATTTAGTTTGGGTGTTTAATGACTTAAAATACCTTATATATATATATGTATAAGTAATATAAAATATACCAATTTAATTTGGACTGGAAGATAAAATCACCAAAAATTTCCCATTTGCCCCCCACGTGGACAACATTTTAAAAAAAGAGCTAAGGCAAGTACCAAGGGGGTTTCCACGGGCAGTGGAGTGCTCCACCTACCGTGGACCCTTCCTTGGACTATTGCCTTTAACATACACTAAGTTAAATTTTGGGGATATTTTACCACTCTAAATTTTGCATAAAATATTCAAACTCAAATGTTAGGCTCTAGTTTCACCTAATAATTTTCCAAGTGTTACACCATGTGCACTCGGCGATCTCAGGCTTCTCTTCGAAAGTTGCAGACCCAAACTCAACTAATCAGGAAATTAAGGGCGAGCTGGAAGGACTTTAGAGAATAACCAAGTGGTTCGGCGACTTCAACCCTACTCACCAAACTGCCCAACGTGCCATTTTAAACTTCGACTTCAAAAATCAAACCCGCAGCCCCAAAAAACTAAATCAAACAACACACCCACTCAATTAGGCTCAGACCCATTAGACCCATGCCACTGGGGTACTTAGACTTCCCTCGGTTTGGCCAAAATTTTCCATTTGATGACTTTAGCCCTTAAGAATGACGTCAAATGCTCCGTCATTGGGCAAAGCACGTCATTTAGTACAATTTAGGTTACTCAGACTTCACCCAAATAGACTCAACAATAATTAAGCACAACCCACAACATTACGATCATTATTAAAGCACGAAAATCATGAAATCAACAATATAAGCATTCAAGGCACGATATTGAAATTATAATCGGCGAATAAGCACACATTTACGATTTCAGAAAGGCCCAACAGACATCAATAAGAACCACACAATTGCATTTGAGTTGAACCACTATGTAATATTTTGAGGTTCAAAAAACTAACCTTTTATGCTGAAATACGATTTGTAATGCTAGGCGGCAAAGAATTCCAACTCCGAACACAAGATCGATGACCAAAAAGTGGTAAAAAGCAAGAATATAGGAAATATAGAGTGCGGGTGTGATTGTATGAAGTTAAAAAGTAAGGGAATGTGAAAGAGTTTGAAATTTTAAACGTTTGGCCTTTTAAAAACTGTCCAATTAGCTCTCCTTCGGCTATATTCACCGACCTCGCCGAACTACTCGGCGACACGCCGAGTGGTTACTTACCTCGCCGAGTTTTACAGGACCTCTAGTTAATTTGGGGATCCAAATGGCGGACAAAGTCAGGCTCGCTAACATGTTCGGTGAGTCGCAGACTCGTCCATGGGCCCACCGAGTTTTACAGACTCTATCTTCATAATTTCTTGAGTCCAACGGCTGTCCAAGTCAGGCTCACCAAACTCTTCGGTGAGTCGCTGACTAGATTCTTGGCTCGCCAACCAGCATCCTTCAAATGCATTCCACTTTTTTACCTGCACAATCAACACACGCTATTCCAAAATTCAAATAAAGTAATAAAAACTTTGGTTGCCTCCCTAGAAGTGCCTTAGTTAACGTCGTGGCACGACACAAGTACCCATTCAAGCTTAATATTTGGAGTCTGCCATAGTATCACTAGGCAACCCCTCTTTTCACCATGGGTTGAGAAGACACGAAAGATGGCCCATTTGGGTCACCAGTAGCTTAATAGATATGGAATGAGAAGCAGTAATCTGATTTAGCATTGAGAACTGCTCTTATATATCTTTCAACACTTTGTCGTGTTCTTCGACTTTGTGGAGAATAAGTTAGAGTATCTCTTCTATATGTACACCGTCATAATCCTTGGGCTTTCTACGCTCATTAGGAGGAAAGTACCTATCTTTGATTTTGTACAGCACTTCAAATTCCATAATCTTTTTGGCCAAGAGATCCAGTTAAGCTAACAGTTTGGCTGAATTCTGGTCTCTCTTTGTCTCCTTGTTGGTCTTAGTCATGTGATCAAGGAGTGGGGCAACTATTGCATAGGGTTGTCATATTAGACCGCTCAGAGAAAGTTGGTTAGGCACTCATCTATTCTCTGGACCAAGACCTCTATAAAAGCAGTCTAGTAGCATCTTATCTGGGATTCCATGGGTTGGGCACTGCAGTAATAGTGTCTTAAATCTCAGCCACAAATCATGGATTGTCTCACCCTCCAATTGCTTGAAATTTAGGATGTTATCCCTAAAAAGCATTATTTTTGCAGTAGGGCGGTCCACTTGGTTACCGTTGCTACAAGACATGCTTATTTCCTATGTTTAGCAATTAACACCAAAAACCAAAACATAAAGTAAGTAGATTCAACTACGACTAAAAAGAACAAAGTTCAACTTCACAAAAAGAATCTTAAACAACACCAATCCCTGGCAGCGGCGCCATTTTGGTATACGTTTCAAGCACACTTCATCTAATTCTAGGTGTTCAACGATCGTAAATCAGTATAAAAACCAAACAAAATGAGTTAGGTAAAATTCAAGAAGGAGCGGTACATGTTTTAGATTCAATTTGGAAATATGAACATGTTCAAATCAGTCATAAGAATAAAAGTTATCCAGTAAAGATATCATTCAAATTAAGGGGTGACACAAATGTCAAATGGGGGGTTTTGGTTTCAATTGTCAACTACAACCAGCGGCAAACAATATGAATTAACAATAATGAGATGGGTTATTGGGATGTAATCGATTATAGGCTAATATAAACGAATGAGTAATTGCAACTATTACTAATTAGCTAGATATTAGTGAGTAAGCTAGGCTATAGTGGAGATAAACTTTCTCTCAAATAATTTACCCTGAATCAAGTTGATTTCTCTCGATCATCAACAAGCATGCAAAATAAGACCAGCACACACCTTAGTCCATTCACTCTCTCGAGCTGAATGTGTGGGATTTGGTTTAGGATTCACTCTGTCGAGGTGAACCCATGTCAACACAATACCCAAAGACCATCAATCAATAATTTTAGTTCTAAAACCTCTCTCTCGAGCAAGCCAAGAACACTAACATAGAACTGCATTGGCAACTACAGTTCTTAAATTAAACCACAATTAATGATTAAATTCAATTATAAATAGCATTTAAACTAATAATTAGCAATACCCATAAACTAAATCAGCCCATAATCACATAATAACACCCCAAGAATTGGGGTTTTAGCTAGACATCATAAAAATGTAAAAACTATTACAAAATTGATTATCAGTCAACTCGGTAAGGGTAGATTCATCCATACAATGCTCCAATTCAAAGAATCTCAAAGACCCACTTCAAATTTCTCATAAGTGAAAACATTCATCTTTTCAAAGCTTAGGAAAAACTAGAGAAAACTGTCTCCCAGTTCAAAACTCAAAAATAGATTAAAAATATATGATCTAAAATACTAAAATAAATGTTCAAAAACGTATTTATAGTCACCAAAAATGTGTTGTAAAGAGTCACTCGGCGAAGTAAGTCAGGCTCCCAAAACCACTCGGCGAGCCACCCTTTGGTCAGTTCCATCACCCTTTTGCATTGTCATTCAACATCCTCAAGGTCTGTAACTTGGGGCAATCTAGCACTGCATCGCAAAACTACTCGGCGATCCGCCCACTGCTCTTTTCCATCGCCAAATTGGTTCTTTCCTTCAATGCTTGGCACACTGGAACTTTAGGCGGTCAAATAGCCATTCGGCGATTCGCCAAGTGAACTTGGCGATCACCAAGTTGTCTTTCTTTATCCTTTCTGCCTGTTTTGTTCCTTTTTTCCTGTTAGTATCCTTGCTTTGTTCCTCAATTCATATTCCTGAAAATCAAGGGTTTTACATAAGTTATTCGCACAAATTAAGCATTTGAGGATACTAAATCTATATAAACAAAGCCCTAAATGAATCCAAATCTTCAAGAACCATGCCGTAAACTTGAAGAGTCAATACATGAGTGGTAGTAAGCACATTCTTGAGATTCTTAAATATCAACTAACACTCGTCATACCACTCAAAAGGAACATCAAAATGAGTCAATCGAATCAAAGGTGTTGTTATGGTAGAGTATCCCTCAACAAATCATTTGTAGTAACCCGTTAATCCAATAATGCTCTAAATCTCAGTAACTAAAGTGGGCCTAGCTGAATCACGAATTGCCTCAATCATCACAAAATGTACTATGATGCCATCGTTTCACATCATATATCCCATAAATTCTATAAACACAAGCCAAAACTAACAGTTTGAGAACTTTGCATAAAGAAATCGAGCTCTAAATTTCTAGAATACAATCCTTAAGTGGTGCTTATATTCTCTTAAGCTCCATGAGTATACACGAATATAATCAATGAACACTATGATGAATGAATCAAGACGACACCTGAACACTTACATCATCACGTCCATAAATGTGACAGGTTCATGAGTCAACCTAAAAGGCATCATAAGGATCTCATAGTGGTCGTAACGAGTCCTAAATGTAGTCTTAGATATGTCCACTACTCTAATCCTTAGTTTATGGGAACAAGTTCTCAAATCAATCTTTGAAAACATAGCGGCACCCTGAAACTGTTCAAATAGATCATCAATATGATGCATGTTTTAACGGTTCTTCACAATCAGCTTATTCAGCTGCTTGTAATTAATACAAATCTACATTGTGATATCTTTTTTTTCACAAACAAGATGGGGCACCCTAAGGTGACACACTAACCAAAATAATCCCTTACCCAAGAGATCCTAATGTTTCACATTGACCTCCTTGAGCTCTGTGGGGGCCATCTGATACGGTTAAATAGAAATAGGATGAGTAACCGACTCAAGTTTAATAGAAAAATCAATATCACGCACGAAGGGCAGGTGGGCTCAAGGTTAATTGCAAAATAAATATCACTCTACAGGGGTAGGCTAGGTAGGTCACATCAAGAAACTCGAACAAAATTGGAACTAGCTCAACTAAAAGAACCTACCTACTCACATCCCAAACATAGGGAAAGTCAGATAAGAAACTTCTTGTAACTAGCCTCCGAGCCTGAATAAATGAAATAACTCAAGTTCATGTGCTACTACAAGAGCCCTGCCACACCACTAGGGGTAATACAAAGCTTAGTTAATATAGCAGTCTTAGAAAAGCAATATAAGACTATGTGGTAGGGGTATAACCAATAGATGCCTTTAATCATACATAAGTATAGTATATGAAGCAATAATGGTGAGTCCTAGTGTCACACCCCTTGATAGACACAAAACAAGATCAAAATACGTGATCCACTCCTAAAGACTCACTCACGGGGGTTGTATGCAAGACTCTACCAAATCATTTGAACTTATACTCAAACAAGAAGCATTATATATAGATACATATGAAAAGGTATAACCCAGATCAAACAAAGTCAAGAAAGGCTAATGGCACAAGAGAATAATGCATGTGATCACATAATTAGACTGCTCTACATCTACCTTCACTAGAGTTGTATCAAGTAAGTCTGTCAACCTTTACCTTAGGCATCTGTCCTATTACTTGACCTTCCTTCCTAGGTACCACCTCAAATAGCCTAGTGATCACCAAAATGATTCTAACCCTAGCATTTACCTCTGACCAGAGGTGCTTCTGGTTAAACCAATAGAGCTACGTGTGGAATTGGAATAATCCTCTTACGCAAAGGGCAATCTTAGAACCAATGATTAATGTGCCCACAATCAGTATTACCCTTTGCCAATCGACCCACAAATCTATGACCATCATGGCCAGAAAGAACATTCTGGGACCCATATTGAATTTAACTCAAGCTGGTATCACTATGACTATAATGGTCATCCTCTTAGGCCTGTAGTGAGGCCTGAATAAGACGACTGGACTGAACATGCTGAAATTACTATAAGAGCCTATCATAGAAGTCTTTGGGCCTAGAATAAGAATCACTATAGGTTCATTTATGCCTATATCTACTTTTGCTGCCCCATAGGCCACACAACTAAGTTGTTCAATACTACAAACATGGTAAATAACATCTTAAAAATATGGCCCACGAAGACAATATCCTAGGTTTCAATCTGCATCTGGAGTCTCAAACCACTAGAGAAGCACTGAACTAACTCCTTCTGAGAAGGTAGAATAATAGTGGCATGGCAGGAGAGATCATGAAACCTCACTTCATATTTAGATATGGTGTTGGAGCACTGATAAACAATTGAAGAACTAATCCAGATGACAATCTCTGATGCCACTAGGAATGAACATCGATATGAAGGCCTCAGAAAGCTCAAACCAGGATGCCGGAGGAAACCTAGCTAGTCTAGTCTCAAGATAAGAAGGCCACCACTTTATGGGTAGCATGTCAAGTAGATAAGCTATGAAGTCGGCTCTTCTTGAATAGACCAACCCAAGGTGTATAGCTGATCATTCTAAGTAGTAAAAAACTAATTGGCATGCTCTCGCATTGCCCTAGAAAACCTTGGAGGTGAAAGTATCAAAAATAGTTTGATAATTTTCCTCTCCTCTAGCAGCATTACTTGGAAATGGATTTTCTGCTAAAAAATAGACTGTTACAAATGTTCCTTGACACTGTTATCTAGGAATAAGCATCGGATAACTCTATTTTAGTAGCTTCAACTCTAATCACATGCTAGGTACCCCTAGGTTGTACCTAGACCTAAGATTCTTCTATTGTAGACTAGCCTTGTGGGGCTAGTCCTGGCGCAATTGTAGTTGTATATGTGTCCCAGTGTATACCCCAGGTACTATCAAGAGTTGAGTGATGACTACTTGAAGATTAGAAGCCATAGTTAGTCTAGGTTGTAGCAAGGCTATAACCGGCCCAGTGGTTGAACAGGAACATCAGCTGTTGGAGGGTTCTCTTTGGGCTCCAGATCCTTCTCTCTATCTTGGGCTTGTGTTCCAGCCCTAGCCTACTTGGGAGATTGACCAATTAAACATCACTAAGATGCGACACGTATGATCTATCTTGAAATATAATGAAACAAGTGAGATTGCATGAAACCAACAAGATACAACTGTAGTTGTAGATGTGTGCTAGTGCATACCCCCATGTAATGTCAAGAGCTGAGTGATGGCTACTTGAAGATTAGAAGCCATAGATAGTCTATGTTGTGGCTAGGTTAGAACCGACTCAACGGCTGAATAGGAACATCAGTTGTTGGAGAGTTCTCTTTGGGCTCCAGATCCCTCTCTCTATCTTGGGCTTCTGTTCCAGCCCTGGCCTACTGGCGAGGTTGACCAATTACACATGGCTAACATGCGACACATATGATCTATCTTAAAATATAATGAAACAAGTGAGATTCCATGAAACAAACAAGACACAACTTGAAATCAATACAAAAGAGAACATTCCTTACGTAACTTTGTAGCCTCCCAAAGATAGGTTACACATAGTTTTGAACCAATTTATAGGACTCTACTAGCTATTAACTTTGTAAAACTGAGACGGTGAACCAAGGGATCTGATACATACTTTTCACAACCCGATTTATCAAGTCATGATGGAACAAAGTATAACCCACCAGTATATAAGCTAACTTGTACCCCAGAATAACAAGTAATGGATATAAGGGTAGAAACAAAGCAGAAGTAGTAATTTGGCAACAAGAATAGAACAATAGAAGAAAGAAAACCAAAAAGATATATTAGAATATATACCTCCCATAACCTAGCTATCCAAAATATAGACATAGACAGGTAAATCCAAGATGCCAAGTGCTTACCCTTACCTCTTATCCAAGTTGTAACAAGATCGAGTAATCAACATCGATAACTGGTGAAGCAGATACAAAGTATAGTAGGATTACAAAAACCATATGTATCATAAGCCAAATAAGAAAGAAAAGTCAAACCGATATGATATGATAGAATCTAGACACTACAATGGTAAACGAGGAGTTAAATGAAATTCGCCTGAGTATTCTAAGATAGAAAAAACTAAGTACATCTAACTAAACCTAATTAGATGCCAATAAGCCATGAAGGTAGACCCATGCATGAGTTTAAGTAAAAACCTTAATGGACCCCTATAAACTTAAAAAAAACATAATAACTAAATCTACTAAGAATAAGTCACGGCATGCCAAGAACCGGAGAAGGTAAGTATAAAAAAGTTACACCCAAAGCTAAGGGGTGCAAAGTGTGTACATCAAACTACGGATGGTCCCCAAAGGGGAAAAAGGTTGTATCAAAAGTGTATCGACTCCGTCGAGGATATAGAGCATCATAACTAGGCCTTAAATCTACGACTAGTAAGAATCAACTTCATAGAGGATAATGAGCACAGTTAAAATACCTTGAATCTATGACTATAAAGGGCCACTAAACGATCTCATGTCAAACCGTAACCATAAAAGTTCGGATGAATTCTACCCTCAAGCAGTTCGAACAATACTCCAAGCTCCAACCAAATCCACTCACAATCACGAAGTGAAGCGTGAAATGTCAAACGCATCTTATGGGGCCCTAGAAAGAGGTAGAATGGATAGAAGGTATTCAAAGCTGAGTCATTGCCTAATTAAAGGCTCATTATCGTATAGTCAAGTCTGCTACATAAAACTACAAGGAGTTAAACTATCTTAAAGGACATTGGGGCAAACCTACAGCCAAACATCTCCAAATATCACATGTTTATGGCAAGCACTATTCTAAGCCTAGACTAAGGACAAACAACTCAAAAATGGAACAATGACAACAAAAAAGGCCATCCACAAGGTAAGGATAATTGCATATTATAACTAGCATGCTTCTAATCCCTAAAATCTGATATAAGCCTAAAACATAATTATTTTAGTAAAATAGCATGATCCACTAGGTACCCACATCCAATTCACTCAATTCAACATGATTTCACATAATATAGCTCAATAAGGAAAGGGAAGTTGTAGCCTACCGTTAGGATAACAATGCATGCTCTAAATTACATATCCATATTTTTTCTTTTGTGAATGATCTCCAAATGTTGCCACACTATCAAAAAGAGAATCACAATGTTAATATTTTCATTTATACAATAAATTCACCTAAAATAATTTTGGAGTCAAAATGGGAGTCGTGGGACCTGCAATAAAAATTCCAAAAATGACTCTGTCTAAAGGTCCAATTGAACCCTCCAAACTTGTATTCTAAAGAGAAACATAATTAGGGGCTCAAGAAATGGAGAACCAACAATATGCATAAAATTCATCTTACAAAACAAGAAATAAGGTAATGCAACCTATAATTCATGAATTATACCTTAAACAGAAAATCCCAACACTTCTCAAACATTCTACTGTGTAGTCCATAGCTCCATTATCAAAGTGATGAGTCCAAGATTTTGTCCTATTTAGGGATTTTATTTTATAGTATAAGTGTCCTCAAATACCTAATTTATGCTCTAAATTGATGTTAAAGAGTTAATTTGCAGTTATGAAGGGTAAGGAGCAAGGCAAGGACATGACCGGACAAAAAGGAACTAAAAAGCTAAACAAGTTAAGAAAAAGCAATCATGGCGATTGCCAAGACCACTCGGCACTCCGCCAAGTGGCTCTGTAGCTCCCCCAAAGTTCCAGCATGCCAGCCTATGGAATAACAAAGTTAGCAATAAACATGGGTAGTCGGCGAATCGCGATTTGTTCTATGACAACAAATTGGATTTCCCAAAGGTATAGAAATGTGAGATGCTGAAGGCCAATTAAAAATGGCGATGAAAGAGGACAATCAGCGGATCGCGGATCCACTAACTGAGGCGCGACTTAATCCGCCATGTGACCTTTCAGTCCAAAATGCAGGCAACTATAAATTAGAATTTAAAAGAAGAGTTGAGGATTTTCTAGACAATCTTGATTCTCAAGTTTTAGAACTAGATTTTTTTCTTAGTTTTCAGTTCTAACTGTAAAATTGTGAGAATTTGAAAGTGGTTCATTGAATTTAACCCCTTAAAAACATTTTAAAGACTTGGAGACTATTACCCAGCTAATGGCCAATCGAGTCGGTAATTGTTTTTGCCTTTTTATGATGTTTAGCTAAAATCACAATTCTTGGGGGTGTGATCATGTAATTATGGATTGAATAAGATTATGGGTATTGTTATTTACATATTTTAATTCTTAATTGAAGTGGGTTTAATTAATAACTATGTTTTAATTAAGAATTGTAGTTGCAAATGCAATCCGAACTTATAATTCTTGGTTTGCTTGAAGAAGAGGTTTTAGAATCAAATATATCAATTAATGATTGTAGATATCGGGTTGATATGGGTTTAGCTCGAATGAGTAAATCCTAATCTCGATTCTACCTATCTAGCTCGCGAGAGTAGATAAATTAAGGTGTGGGATATTCTTATTTCCTAAGCTTGTTGATGTTTGAGAGAAATCACTTGAATCGTGATAGTTGTTCGGGAGAAAACTATCTCACTTTTATCCAAACCTACCCACTGGAATTTAGCTATTTATTAGTAATTTCAATTACCCATATAGTAAATTTTTCCTACAATCGATCACATCCCGAGAATTCCTCTCTATATTGCTATTTCTCATGTTTTGCTTATGCTATAGTTGATAGTTAACTATCCAAACCCCCCATTTGACATTCTTTGTCACCCTGTTAGGCTTGTTTACATGTCTTTTTGATAAATTCCATTCCTATAGCCGAATAGACCAATTTATAACTTCATAACTTCATAACTGAATTTTAGACACGTACCACTCCTTGTGGGTTCGACCCCAACTCTTCGTTGGGTTTTATACTAACTAACGATAGTTTAAACCTATACTTGGATGATATGTATTTGATACGTTCAATAAAAATAGCGTCACTATCGGGGAGTGGTGTTGTTTAAAATTCTATTATTGAAGTTGAAGAGTGTATTTCTTCTGTTACAGTTGATTCGACTTACTTTGTCTTGTGTTTGTGTTTTTTGTTTTGAGCAGAGGAAGAGATAATTGTAAATAAGAGTAATGGTAGTCTTGTGGGCCACCAAGACTATATTGGAAATATGAATGATGTAAATGACCCAATTCAATTGGGTGGTCTTGGTGCAATACATCTACCTCTGGCTAAAGGTAACATTGTTTTTCACCTCACTAGCATAATGCTTCAGCTCCTACAGCTGAAATGATTATACAGAGGGCTAGCTCACTAAGACCCCCATGAGCATATTCAAAACCTTGTGGATGTTTGTGGTTGATATACTGTGAGTTTACGGTATTTTTAATACAATTCACTTAAGAGTTGTTTGTGTCTAAGGCTTTTTTGTATTGGTTTTTATGTGTTTTTATCATATTTTGCAGGAAATATGTTTAGGCACAGAAGTAAAGAGACAGCTGAAAGAAATGCAGAAAATGGCATCTACGGAGGTGATCTACGGACCGTAGGTCCATTGACGCTCCCTAGATGGTGATCATAAATCAGCAGGAAAAGGCATGGAAGGAGAATCCGGGAATCAGACTAAGTGTGGAACCACATTGACCATTGATGGTCCATAGATTGATCTACGGGCCGTACTGTTGAACCGTAGATTGATCTACGGACCGTATTGCTGAACTGTAGAATGTGATTGCGAAGGTTTCAGTACCTGATCTTCAGACTATGGAGAGGGACCGACAGACCGTAGATCAATCTATGGTCTGTACTGGTGGTCCTCCGTTTGCTTCAGAGAAGCTGATTTTTGGAAGCTGAAATATTTTCTAAGTCCTGGCTGACGGAAGGGATTCACGGACCGTAGATCCAGTGACGGTCCGTGAGTCAATCTCGTGGAATGAAGACGTGTGCCAGAACGAACTTTCCTTATTTTGTTTCCCTTTTAATTTAGGACTTGTTTTCTATAAATAGGGAATGTAAACCTCATTTTTTCGAAGGTTAGATTTTATTATTTTAATTCTAGTTTTTGGCTTTGGAGATTAACTTGCAACTTTAGCAATTCTTGATTTCCTAAGTTGGTTTTGAATATTTTTGTTTTGAAATTCAAGTTGAAATTTTAGGTTTGTTATTCTTAATTACGTAAGTTCATAATTCTTTCATCTAAAACAATGAATTGTGTTCGTATGTTTATAGGTAACTAAACTCCACAACTAGGGTTGTGGGAACCATGAGAAATTAACAAAGTATGAACAGTAAATAATCAATTCTTAAATAGTGTTTTGCATGCATTGATAATTCTTTCGTTTAAAAGTCTTTTTAACGGTGCGCAACGTTAGAACTCGCCTTGTTGCTACTTGCTGGACCAAGGAGGTAATCAACAAGAAAAGAATTATCAACATAGATTTAGTGTGAAACTATCTAATAGTCTAGTGTCGATTGGTGCGAAGTAATAACTAAGCCAAACATCGATGTGATGTCTAATATGAGGTAAAGGTAAGGGTTAGTAAATTA
>JAJOOS010023940.1:0-15374 GCA_029582725.1 Solanum chiquidenum
CAGGCATATTGACCCATCTCAGAATCTCACCTTTTAATAAATCAAAACGATAATTAATATATACAGATCATAATAGTTATATCAGGATTAAGAATATAAGTACATTTAATAGTTTAGAGAATATGTTTTTGTCAGTCAGTCTAAAACAACTATCTCTACTCGGTCCCGTTCAATACATACAAAATGTACTAGCACAAGAAGTTTGAAGTATATCATTCCCATAATCAGGATAAATTACATATAATATTGTGCTACAATCGTACCCGATGGCATGTCCAATTTCCATCCTAGATTGTGAACAAAAAAAATTATACTTATAAGAACCGATGATTTAATCCTCTGTGTATAAGCTAAAACTCTACACACTAAACCATCTACTATATAAGTAAATAGACACCATAAATGAATATATGATCTATTAAAATTGATATAATATTTATTCTATAATAAATATTATATCTTAACATATGGTTAATAGTATATATCCCAACATTTTTCACTAACACAAAGTCTCCATACTTATCACCAGCATGATCAGAGTATGTATTCCGTTATTCGTATATTAGATAGGATTAAAAATAAGTTGAACATAAATATTTTATTTTATTTTGATTTCTTATATAATTCTTTTGTAATTTAAATTTTAGTTGAATTTTTTTCTTCATAAATTTAAATTGAAGATATATATATATATATATTCTTTATCATAATCTACTTATTTTCAATTTGAATTAAAAATAAAATTTTAATCATTATCTCACGTATCATTAATTTGCATCTGAGTTGAGAAACAGATCTTTTATGAATATCTTTTAATTCTTTATCATTATATCCAAGTTAAATTGAAGATAATTATCTTTTAGCTCTTTATCATTTTCCAACTTTGAATTTGAGTTGAAACGTAAATATCTTTTTATAAATAAAGTATTTTTTTTACTAATAAGATTGATTTAGTTTTCAATCTTTCATCGAGTTGTATATTGTATATGATATTTGCTTAGAAATTTATTTATTGAGGTAACTCAAGTTTATTTTTGTGATTATGCACTTGTTTGATTTGAGGTATGATTTAATGTTTAAAATTTAAATTTTAGTTATATTTAGGGTGAAAAAACTTAAAATAGTCTCTTACTTTTAGGTTTAGACTTAGAGGGATCCTGATTCTTATACATGGAATACTAATAATTTTTCATGTTCATATTTATAATATTGGTTCACTTTTAATCCTCCGTCCAAACTTTAGATTCACGATCAGACAAGCATCAATACTACTAGCTACTCCAATATTGCCAATATAGAAGACTATTACTGCTTCGTATGAAAGAATAAAGATGACTTTGAATCTCAACACAAGAGGAAGTAATTTAGACCAAATCTATTTTCTCAAGGACATATATAGCTACGTCATTTCTTATAATGTATATTCTTTTTTTCTTTTCTTTTTTTATTTGATTAAAATAAGAAAACAGAAAAGTGTCAAAAATATTTTTAAATTATGTGAAATTAAATAAAAATATTCTTTCATTAATAGTTAAGTAAAAAAAATACCCTTTCTGTTAATTGTTTGGCTCAAAAAGTCCCATATGTTTATCGGGATATGGATGAATTATAACAAAGACATTTTTTAATCAAAATATTAACCATAGGAATATTTTTGAACCAAATTGTTAATGACAAATAATTTTTTATTCAATTTCACCTAATTTAAAGATATTTGTAATTTACACTCATATTTTATGTTAAACGTGCGCGTGATATTTGTCTAAAGTTGTGTGCAAAAAGACATATTCGTGGAATCATTCAATATTCAACTTTTGACTCTTTTTTTTTACTGTAATTTACACTTATATTTTCTGTTAAACATGCGTGTGATCTTTATATACAAATATTTTTAAAATAACTTAGAGTTTATTTTTATTTTTTAGTAGTTCTTTGTTTAATATTATCTAAATATCGCATAAAGTTATTCGATCGAAGGAAATATAAGAGATGTTTTGAATAAGGTTTTAATTTTTGATACCAATAGCATAATTTTTCGGCAAAATTTGAAAAACTCCTACGAATAAGAGAGAGTTGACAAATTATAACCTTCTTCAAAATAATAAGTATCATTTTATTTTATTTCAATTAAATAAAAAAATATTTTTATGACATTCTATAAGGAATGAGTCATAAAATCATATAAAAAATAAAATAAATATCAGGAGACAAAAACGGACTTTGCTATAAAGGAGGAATAAAAACAAAACGTTATTTACCTTTGCTGTGTTTTTAAAAAAAAAATTGTAGATCTAACATATATTTTTTCTAAATTATTTTTAATTAACTATCCTTTTTAATAATGTATGATAACTTTATTGATGTTATTTCGCTCGATTATTTTAAATTCATGGGACCTACAAGATTAAAGATGAAAAAAAATATATATATTTTCTTTCATTATTGAACACATTACACATCCATAGTCCTTTAATATGAATTTGTGTAAAGACACTATCTCAAAAAATGGATCCATTTATTCTTTATTCACTAGCATTTGCACTTTTTTACATTTCTCTCTATCTCATTTTCTTCATTCTCAAAGGCAATTACTCCAATAACAAACACACAAATCTTCCACCAGGCTCAAATGGATGGCCAATTCTTGGAGAAAACATTGACATGGCTTACTCATCATCCCCAGAAAAATTCATCCATGAAAGAATGGAAAAACACTCATCACAAGTCTTTAAAACCTCCCTCTTAGGTGAAAAAATCGCGATTTTCTGTGGCTCTAGTGGTAACAAGTTTTTGTTTTCAAATGAAAACAAACTTCTTACCACATGGTGGCCACAGTCTCTAACCAAACCACTCATGTGCCCAACTCAATCTCAATCTCAAAATTCTGTCAAAAAAATCGCTCTTTTTAATCGCGAATTTCTACATGAGATCCTAAAACCCGAAAATCTCAAACAATACATCCCTTTTATGGATTCCATGGCTCGTGATCACTTAAAACAAGAATGGATCCCTTTCAAAGAAGTCAAAATTTATCCTCTAGTAAAAAAATATACTTTCAGCTTAGCTTGCAAATTATTCCTATCAATAGAGGATTTTCGACACGTTAAAAAGTTATCAGACCCTTTCGTTCTTGTAACGTCCGGGATGTTTACCGTGCCAATTAATTTACCCGGTACGCCTTATAATCGAGCGATGAAAGGGGGAAAAATGGTGCGTGAGGAGCTTCTGAAGATTATTAAAGAGAGGAAGAATGAGAAAAATAATTATAGTGATGATTTGCTGTCTCGACTTACAAGTTTTAGTGATGAAAATGGTCAATTTATGAATGATGCTGAGATTTACAATAATATTATAGGGATACTTGTTGCAAGCTATGATACAACAAGTGCTGCTATCACTTTTGTCTTGAAATATCTTGCTGAGCTTCCAAAAATCTTTAACGGGGTTTATAAAGGTACACATTATTTATGGTTTTAGTAGTTTCATGCACAAGCAGATAAAAATATTTACATCATTAGATCACTTAAAATGTAATTATAGGTAACTTTAACTAATTCAGATTCCATTTATCAAGGGATCCTAATTTTTTGGTAACCAATTTTTTCGTTGATAATTCTAGTTATTCTTATAGTAAATTGATTTGTAATCTAAAAGACTAAAACAAATAGTGAGTACTTTATTATAACATGTTTAATTACATAAATGATATGAAAATTTCATTTCATTGCGTTGCTGATGTATATAACTTTAATATATATGTTAGTTATTGACTTTGACAATTTTAAAGATTTTATTACACTATCAATATGAAATAACAAGTTAATGACTTACTATTTTTATGAAGTTATCAAATAATGCTTAAAATTAAGATTTATTTATAATTACCTTATGATTGTCATCTGAGCCGAGAGTCTCTCGAAAAGAACCTCTCTACCTCCACGAGGTAAGAGTAATAGGTCTGTGTACACTTTACTATCTATACTGAGAGTGAGCCTACATTGTTTTTTTACTAATGGTGAATATATACGTTCTAAGAACTTATATATCATCTTCTTCTTCTTTTTTTGTGTGTGTGTTTGGAATAGAACAAATGGAAATTAGAAAGTCAAAAGGTGAAGGTGAGTTGCTAAATTGGGATGATATCCAGAAAATGAAGTATTCATGGAATGTAGCATGTGAAGCAATGAGGCTAATGCCACCAGCTCAAGGTGCTTTTAGAGAAGCAATTACTGACTTCACATTTGGAGGATTTACTATACCAAAAGGATGGAAGGTACTTTATTACTTACTCTTCGAGATAATATATCAGATGATCACTCAAAGTCAGTTAATTTTGTTTTCTAATTATGTTTATATTGGACAGACATTTTGGAATGTGTATTCAACAAACAAAAATCCAAAATATTTTCCAGAGCCAGAAAAGTTTGACCCTTGTAGATTTGAAGGAAGTGGACCAGCACCATACACATTTGTACCATTTGGTGGAGGACCAAGAATGTGTCCAGGAAAAGAATATGCAAGATTGGAAATTCTTGTTTTTATGTATAATGTTGTTACCAATTTCAAGTTAGAGAAATTGGTTCCACATGAAAAAATTATTTACCAATCATCACCTGTACCTCTCAATGGTCTCCCTGTTAGGATTCAACCCCATGGAAATTTAGCTTGAATCATCATTTGTGTCTCACAATACGTATGGTGATTGTCATCTCGTTGCTTATTCAACCGAACCTATGAATACAATCAATAAGATTTTCATTAACATTCCTGTAATGTTATTTTTCCCCAATTGCATGGCAATGACACTTTTCAAATGTCAATCGTATCTCACCTAATGCTTCCTTATATAATGTATGTCCATGTCCTTTTATTTGGGTGTTCAGTCATAACCAATACTTTCATCATGGCAATTAAAATTTCCTTTGAAAGTGCTACGTATAATTGGCCATACGAGAAAACATGTTGTGAAAATATAATCCAAGATTTGAGATTGTTTGACTATACACGTTTAAAATTATTATTTTTGTCATTACAAAATATAGGTGTATTGAGAATTGCTTCCAAATGAATTTAAATGGATATCCTTCATTCTCTGGGTGATAACAATATTTTTTGGAATAAACACTTGCTTTATAGCATATTGTTTCGTTGTTCGTGTGTATGACATTGTTGTCGAAACTTTTACAAATCAACCGTGTCCCATTACATAAACCATTTGATGGGTGCATAAGCATCTTTTTTAATACACAACACAAGCTAATCGATTTATTTGAGTTCACTCTATTAGATCGATTGTGCTCCCTACACTAGAATGAATTTTAACTTTAAATTATATAATTACTTATCTTAATAATAATCAATATTGATTATTTAAAATAATTCGAATAGACATTATAAGATTGGTCATGCTTTCATTTTACATCATGACAAGAAATACTTTTTGAACTAGTGAATAGACAGATACTAAAATCATGATTTCAGATTGTGTGATATGGAACTAGTGTGATATATACGGTCATAGTTTGAAATTTGAAATTATGATTTTTATTTTCTTAAAAATATAAAACTTAAATATTTTATTAAAAATATTCATCTTTTTAACTTTTATAAAAAAAACTGATCATCTTCGGTGTGAAGAGATTGTCCGTATTATGTGAAAGATCCCTTTTGATATATGGTGTCCAAAAAGTGTCTGTTTTGACGCTGAACTCAGCTATGGTTGCTCATTGGATAACTTTGTAGTATAAAATTGAGAAAAAAAATGATGATTTTCACAATTTATGAGATTTTAATATTTATGGAGAAAAATAAATAAACTTAAAAATCCAAAGTTATATGTACAAACAGAAAACTTCACCTTCAGACCATCTCCAATCCATCTTTATTTTACTCTCCATTCTCTATATTTGGATAGTAAAACAAAGAATGAGCACTTCAACCCTCTTTATTTTAGACTCCATTCTTCATTTTTAGAGAGTTAAATATTCACTCAATTTTCATATTTTTTGAATATTTAATTATTATTTTCTAATTAATATATTATTTTACATATAATGTCATTAATTAAATGTCTAATCTTGATAATTCTTTTTAAATATAATATAATATTTTTAAATATATATTATTTAATATATACTACTTTCATCTCGAATTAATAATATTTCAATTTTTTTTCCAATTTTCGTCAGTAATATAATTTGATTTTATTATTAATTTTTGAACGTGCATTCGGAGTTTTGCAATTATTGCAGGACGTCATGTTTTTGGAGAAAGAAAATGCTACATGATATAATGACTACATGTATTATACACTACAAGAAAAGTGTGAATTACATGGGGATTTTTATGGGGATTAGTATGAAAGTTTGCAGGAAAATAAGATTCCTATGAATTTTCATACTAATCCCCAGAAAAATTCTTGTACTGATATTGCACAACATGATAATCGAGAATGAACGTGATCTTAATGCACCAAGTCAAATGTCGTAGAGACTCCAACTTCAACGACATAAATGGTGGTAGATGAAAATATCCGATTTGAATAATTTTTAGCTAGATATTTTTTTTTTAAAATTAAGGACAAAAATGCTCATTTTGAACTCCGTAATGCATTAGTAGAGCATTTATGATAGCAACGTAATAATTTTTAAATTTGTGTGTTTATGTATTTGCATTTCCAGGTTCGAGCCCTTGGGTACGGAGTCGCCTTTGTCAGGGAGCGCTTTACCCCCGATGTGGGACTTTCCGGCGCAAATTCGAATTTAGTCGGGCTCCAATGTGGGTACCGAACACCGGATGGAAAACCAAAAAAAGTATTTGTATTTCACTTTTATTTGAATTTGTCCATTAACTTGTATATTATATAATATTTTCTTACAATTTATGCTATTTAAAAATTTAGAATAAAATATAATTTTATATTGAGTAAAAAATTTGAAAAAAATAAAATTTATATAAAGTGATTATTTGGGAAAATGAAAGAAAGGATGTATATTATGAAATAACAAAATAAGAATGAAATAGAAATAATACCGCCTCTGTACTATAAGTTACAATAATTGACAATTCAAAATATTTAAAAAATATATGAGAAATTTACATTCAAAGATAAACTTGTTTGAATCTCAAAATCTGAAAAGTGTCACATAAATTGGGATGGAAGGAGTAATATAATATTGAGGATAGAGAAGAAAATTATTATTTTTAGAGAGTAAAATAGAGAATTGAGTTGGAATTGGTTGTCGAAAAAACAGAGAACTCAATATTTTTTAAAATAGAGTATAAGGTTGGAGATGCCCTCAAATTAAAATAATGATTTCATATAACACGTATAAACAGCCCCCCAAGGGGTCGTTTGGTAGCTAGATAAAGTGATACATGTATTAGTAATGTGGGTATTAGTTATGCATGTATTAGTAATGCAAGTATTAGTAATGTGGGTATTAGTTATTGTAATGACTTCTTCCCATCGTTATAGAAATGCCAACGGGGGGAAATTTGGGGTTGAAAAACTTTTTCGTAGTACTTGGATTTTTCCAACCTAGTCCATATTTGGACGAAATCGGAGTCTTTAAGGTGTAGGAAAATCTGGTAGCAACCGGGTGAGTTAATTATGATTTTGATTGCATGAGTAATTAGATAACTCGTTAAGGAACCCGTACGACTTTACGGAACTGAATTCGGGCCAGTAGAACTCCCGCTTTGGCGGAGATTTTGGTCGCTTTGGCGGGGCGGCTGTAGTGGGGTGGTGGCAGCTGTGGCGGGCTCGACGCGACTTAAGGTCGTTAATAAACTCATAAACGACCTTATTTGGTACTTTTCGACTTTTAGAGCTAAAGAACAAACCCCAGACGACTCCTAACAGTTTTCCACCATTCTTGAGGCTAAAGGTAAGCTTTTCACTCTCTGAAACCATTTTTCGATCCGTAGAACATAATAGAATGGGTAATTAATAATGAGGGAGGGTTTTGATCTAGATTATATGGTGGAAACAACCCTATTTTGGATACTTGGGATCATGGGTATGATCTACGATTGTTAGAATTGTTAGTAATCTGGGTAATTAGTGATTGTTTATTGATTCTCGTATTATATTGATTGTTTATAGACCAAGAACAAGCGGAATGAATCCAAAAAGGGAAGGATCAAGTTTCTTAGGGTTTCAAGCTTGTTTTGAAGTAGGTGATGGTTATGATTCTATGATTGTGTGATGTATGTTTGTTCTTGCTTCATTATGATACATGTATGTATATGAATGTTGCATTATTGATCACACTTGTTGTAAATGAGATAGGTGAATGATGGTTACCATGAAATCATGACTTAATTGTATGATCTTGAGGATATACTTGTGATTATGGTGTGTTGAATGGATCGGTTGCCACGTTCCGGCATAACTAACTTGGATCGGTTACCACGTTCCGACATAATTATGGGATCGGTTGCCACGTTCCTGCATAATCATTGGATCGGGTACCACGTTCCGGTATGCTAACTGTTTAGGTTTGGGTTCCATGAGAGGACCAATGACTTGCCATAATTGTGTATTTTGAGACATGTGAAGTTGTTCGTTGTTCGTAAATGTTGATGATATTGTATATGTTCGATATATGCATGTGATTATGTTGCACTTAGTGGGATAGCCGTGTGATCCTACTAGTACACCGTGGTTGTTTACTGATTTTGCACTTACTCTTATTTTTGTTGAGTACTGGGAATATTCAAGCGGATACTACAGACCTCGCTTAAGAGATCAGTGATCGTTCGAATTCAAGGGTGAGCCAATTCTTCCGAGCTGCCATGAGTTCTCTTTCGTCTGTGTCCACCATTTTCGGACTTAGACTATGTTCTAGTTAGTTGATTAGTTCATTATATTGGGGTTGTATCCCTTCTTGTTTAGACTTGTTGAACTTTATATGTTTTGGTACATTGACTTTCAGGTTCTAAGTGTATTTTCCGCATTGTTAGTTGTTAGATCTTTTGTTTGAAGTTTATGGGAACTTCAGTTTTAGCTATTATTCATGTTTTTGTATCCTTGAATGCTTAGTTTTTGGTTTAGTTCCTTGGTTTGGGTTATAGTAGTGGTTCTCCCACCTGAGGGTTAGTGTGGATGTCAATCGCGATGGTCTGAGTCGTGACAAAGTTGGTATCAGAGCCTAGGTTTATTGATCTCGATGTACAAAAATAAGTCTAGTAGAGTCTCACGGAACGGTACGGGGACGCCTTTACTTTTCTTCAAGAGGCTATAGGACTTTAGGAAATCTCTATGTTTTCTCTCGTCTCCTTTCGTGCTATGACTTGATTCCAATTGGTATCTGGCGATTCCAATTGGTATCTAACCTCCTTCACTCTTATGTTCGTAGATGGTTAATACTAGATTCAATAGCGTTAGGCCCGTAGCTCCCGTCAATGCTCCAGCTGAGGAATCTACAACAAGAGATCGCGATCGAGGCAGAGGTTAAGAAAGAGCTAGGAGTAAAGGTCATGGAAGAGTAGCGCCTGCTGAAAATGGAGCTCCTGTTGAGAATGCTCATGTGAATAAGAACCCTCATGCGCATCATGAAGAGATTGAAGAGAAAAATGTTGATGTTGAGAATGTTGAGGATGTAGGACAAGAGGAAAAGGTGCAGGCTGAGACTATCGATGTTCCCCCCATAGACCTAGTGTTAGCTCGACAGATCATGTCATTCTTGAAAGGGTTGTTTGGTCCTGGAGTGCTTCCTTCTGCTCAAGCTCCTACTAACCCTCATGCCCAATTGGGTGGGACTGGAGGTAATGATGCTTTCTTTTGTCCTTTGTTGGGTTATGTTATGACTGGTAATGAGCATGAAATGTTGACTAAGTTTCTGAAGCTAAAGCCTCCTGTATTTCTTGGTTCTGAGAATGGGGATGCTTATGAGTTTATCTTAGATTGTTATGAGAGGCTTCATAAGTTGGGAATTGTCCATCAACATGGGGTTGAGTTTGTGTCCTTTCAACTTCAAGGTGAGGCTAAGCAGTGGCAGAGAGTTTATATGGAATGCAGATCTTTTTCTTTACCTCCACTTACTTGTACCCAATTTCATGCTCTGTTTCTAGAAAAGTATGTGCCTAGTACTTTGAGGGATCGCAAGAAGGATGAGTTCATGGCTTTGGAGCAAGGTGGTATGACTGCGGATGTTTATGAGGCCAAGTTCTATGCTTTGTCTAGATATGCTACTCAATTGGTGACGACTGAGAAGTAGAGGATCCGGTTATTTATTAGGGGACTAAATTCTGAGTTGCAAGTATTAGTTGTTCATATGACTTCTGTAGGGAGGAGCTTCAATGAGGTAACAAACTATGTTAAGAAAGTGGAGTGGGTGAGGCGATACGGTCAAGCTAAGGCATGGGGAAAAAGGGCCAAGAACTCAGGTAACTTTCAAGGTTCTTATTCTAAGGGGTCCGAAAGGCCAACGCTTGCAGCCAAGCCAATTCAGTCAGTTATGCCCACCTCTGCAGGTAGTTACTCGAAAACTCCATCTCATAATTTTCAGGATAGCCAGGAAGTCGCACTTTCGATGGACGACAGGCCATCTTTTGATTGTACTTGCTACAAATGTGGTGAACCTGGGCATATGAGAAGAGATTGTCCCCACCCATGTGTGTTAGATTCCATGCCGCAGCAGTTTAGAGCAGTGGTACCCGCGGGGAATGGTAATAATGGTAAAGGATGTCCACAAGGTGGGCGAGGATGTAATCAGCGAGGCCGTGGAGATAGAGGAAATGGTAATGCAGGTAGGGGTAACGCGCAACCAGGCAGGGAAGTGGCTCATCAAGATGATAGGGCTCAGTGTTATTCCTTTCCGGGCAAGAATGAGGCAGAGACGTCTGATGCGGTGATCACATGTACTATTCATGTCTGTGACTGGATGGCTAATGTGTTATTTGATCCGGGTTTTACTTATTCTTATGTATCTGTGCGATTTGCCTCAGAGTTTGATATGATTTGTGATATACTTGATGCCCCTATCCATGTTTCTACCCCGGTTGGAGAGTCAGTCATAGTTACCCATGTCTATCGTGCTTGTCCTATTTTGTTTATGGGTTTTCAGACTTGGGCTGATATGGTGATTTTGGATATGACTGACTTTGACATAATCTTAGGCATGACTTGGTTGTCCCGTCATTATGTTGTGCTTAATTGTAATACTAAGTTCGTAACTATAGAAATTCTGGGAAGGGGAAAATTAGAGTGGGAAGGGGTGTACAAGCCTAAGCGAACTAAGATCATATCCTCCATTCGAGCTAAGAAATTGATAGGGCAGGGTTGTTTGGCTTATTTGACTCATATTAGGATGTTGAGAGGCTCCATCCATTGGGTCTATCACTGTGGTATCAGAATTTAGAGAAGTGTTTCCTAGTGACTTGCCTGGTATGCCTCCGGATAGAGATATAGATTCCTGCATTGATTTAGAGCCTAGTACGCTCCCCATTTCTATTCCTCCATATCGTATGGCTCCGACGAAATTAAGAAAGCTTAAGACTCAAATCCAAGAGCTTCTTGATAAGGGATTTATTCAACCTAGTGCTTCCCCATGGGGTTCCCCAGTTTTGTTTGTTAAGGAAAATGATGGTAGTATGAGAATTTGTATAGATTACCGGCAATTGAATAGGGTCACTATTCGAAACAAGTATCCTTTGCCTCGAATAGATGATCTTTTCGACCAATTGCAAGGTGCATCAATTTTCTCTAAGATTGATCTAAGTTCTGGTTACCATTAATTAAAAATTAGGCACGAGGATGTGCGAAAGACGGTGTTTAGGACTCGCTATGGGCACTATGAATTCCTAGTTATGTCCTTTGGTTTGATTAATGCGCATGCAGCTTTTATGAGTTTAATGAATGGGATGTTCAAGCCATTTCTTGATTCTTTCATCATAGTCTTTATTGATGATATGTTGGTCTATTCGAAAAGTGAGGAAGAGCATGCCGACCATCTTCGTATTGTTCTGAGTGTTCTTAGGAAACAAAGGTTGTATGCTAAATTTTCTAAGTGTGAATTTTGGTTGACTTTTGTTGCATTCTTGGGGTATGTAGTTTCGAAAGAAGGGGTAATGGTAGATCCTCAAAAGATTGAGGCGGTTAAGAATTGGATTCGACCAAGTTATGTGACTGAAGTTAGGAGTTTTGTGGGGTTTGCTAGCTATTATCGTCGATTTGTGAAGAACTTTGCTTCTATTGCCACCTACTTAACTAATTTGACCAAAAAAGAGATATTATTTGAATGAACTGAAAAAATGTGAGGAGAGCTTCCAAAAGCTCAAGCCTCTCTTGACCACCGCACCTATTCTAGCGTTACCGATGGAAGGTAAGGATTTTATAGTTTATTGTGATGCTTCTCATTCTGGGTTGGGTGCGGTGTTAATGCAGGATAAGAATGTTATAGCCTATTCATCACGCCAATTGAAGGTGCATGAGAGAAATTATCCAACACATGATTTGGAGTTGGCAGCGGTAGTATTTGCTTTTAAGATCTGGCGACACTACCTCCATAGTGTTAAATGTGAGGTATTTACTGATCATCATAGTTTGCAACATGTGTTCAATCAAAAGGATCTGAATTTGAGACAGCGAAGGTAGATGGAGTTACTTAAAGATTATGATGTCACCATTCAATACCATCCGGGTAAGGCTATTGTAGTGGCAGACGCTTTGAGTCGAAAGGCGGTGAATATGGATAGTTTAGCTTGCTTGAGTGCATCTAAGCAACCTTTGACTAAGGAAATTCAGACCTTAGAGTCTAAGTTCATGCAATTGGGCATCTCAGAAAGAGGTGGAGTGTTAGCTAGCATTGAAGTGAAGCCCACATTCATTGATGAGATCAAAGCAAAATAAATTGAGGATGAGAATTTGGAGGAGCTTAGAAAGAAGACTGTGAATGGTAAGGCACAAGAGACCACTCTTGATGCGGATGGTGTGCTCAATTCTAAGGGAAGAATCTGTGTTCCTAGAGTAGATGACTTGATGGAGAAATTATTGGTAGAGTCTCATGGTTCGCGATATTCTATTCATCCGGGTGTGACCAAGATGTATCGAGATTTGAAGCGAATTTATTGGTGGTCGGTCAAGAAGAAGGATATAGCAGAGTTTATGGCGAAGTGTCAAAATTGTCAACAAGTGAAGTATGAACATCGAAGGCCTACAGGTTTGCCTCAAAGAATGCCAATTCCGGAATGGAAGTGGGAGAGGATAGCCATGGATTTCGTGGTTGGTCTTCCCAAGACTTTGAGGAAGTTTGATTCTATTTGGGTAGTGGTTGATAGATTGACTAAGTCAACCTATTTTATTCCGGTAAGAATATATTATAATGCTGAACAATTGGCTAAAGTTAACGTGAAAGAGATAGTGAGGTTACATGGGATGCCCATCTCTATCATCTCGGACCGTGGTACCCAATTCACATCCAAGTTTTGGAGGAAATTACATAATGAATTGGGCACACAACTCACTTTTAGTACAACCTTTCATCCACAGACAAACGGGCAGTCAGAGAGGACTATTTTAGTGTTAGAAGACATGTTGATGGCATGTGTGATTGACTTTGGAGGGCATTGGGATAAATTCATACCTTTGTGTGAGTTCTCTTATAATAATAGTTATCACTCCAGCATAGATATGGCACCATTTGAGGCACTTTATGGAAGAGGATGTAGGTCACCCATAGGTTGGTTCGAGGCTGGAGATGTGAAACCTTTGAGGGTTGATTTAGTGAAGGATTCTCAAGATAAGGTGAGGAGTATTCAAGCTAAGCTTTTAGCAGCCCAAAGTAGACAGAAGAAGTATGTGGATCATAAGGTGAGAGACATGGCGTTTCAAACCGGTGAGAATGTTCTTCTTAAGGTATCACCCATGAAAGGGGTGATGAGATTTGGTAAGAAAAGGTAAGCTAAGTTCGTGATACATTGGTCCATTTGAGGTTCTTGAATGTGTAAGGCCGGTAGCGTATAGATTGGCGTTACCTCCTAATCTATCGGGTGTTCATCCGATATTTCATGTGTCCATATTGAAGAGGTATCATGGTGACGGGGATTATATCATTAAGTGGGACTCAATTGTGTTAGACAAAGACCTCTAATATGAGGAGGAACCGATTGTAATTCTTGATTGTGATGTGCACAAGTTGAGGACCAAGGATATTAAGTCCGTGAAAGTTCAATGGAAGCATCGTCCAATTGAGGAAGCTACTTGCGAAATCGAGAGGGACATGCGAGACAAGTATCCACAATTGTTCGTCGATTCAAGTATTACTTCATTCCTTCCTTAGCCTATTTTCCTAAGTTTTGTCACTCGGGGACGAGTGATGGATAAATTGGTATCTATTGTAACGACATGTTCCCTTCATTATAGAAATGCCAACGGGGGAAAATTGGGGCCGAAAAATGTTTTCATAGTACTTAGATTTTCCTAACCTAGTCCAGATTTGGACGAAATCGGAGTCTTTAAGGTGTAGGGAAATCTAGTAGCAATCGGGTGAGTTAATTATGATTTTGATTACATGAGTAGTTAGATAACTCGTTAAGAAACCCGTACGACTTTACGAAATTGAATTCGGGCGAGTAGAACTCCCGAAATCGATCTTAGCGTGAAGGGTATTTTTTGAGTGTCGTGGATTAGAGGTGTGTTGTGAAGTGGGGATTTTGGAATTCTTTAAATAGCTCCCTGTTTCATGCAACCCGCTTTGGCGGAGATTTCGGTCGTTTTGGCGGGGCCGTTGTAGCGGGGTGGTGGCCGTTGTGGCGGGGTGGTGACCGTTGTGGCGGGCTCGACGCGACTTAAGGTCGTTAATAAACCCCTAAACGACCTTATTTGGCACTTTTCGACTTTTAAAGCTAAAGAATGAACCTCAGGCGACTCCTAATATTTTTCCACCATTCTTGATGCTAAAGGTAAGCTTTTCACTCGCCGAATCTATTTTTCGATCCGTAGAATATAATAGAATGGGTAATTAATGATGGGGGAGGGTTTTGATCTAGATTCTATGGTGCGAACAGCTCTATTTTGGATACTTGGGATCATGGGTATGATCTACGGTTGTTAGAATTGTTAGTAATCTGGGTAATTAGTGATTGTTTATTGATTCTCGTATTATATTGATTGTTTATAGACCAAGAACAAGCGGAATGAATCCAAAAAGGGAAGGATCAAGTTTCTTAGGGTTTCAAGCTTGTTTTGAGGTAGGTGATGGTTGTGATTCTATGATTGTGTAATGTATGTTTGTTCTTGCTTCATTATGATACATGTATGTATATGAATGTTGCATTATTGATCACACTTGTTGTAAATGAGATAGGTGAATGATGGTTACCATGAAATCATGACTTAATTGTATGATCTTGAGGATATACTTGTGATT
>JAJOOS010023941.1:0-13526 GCA_029582725.1 Solanum chiquidenum
CTTAGTGTATTATTAATCTTTTTTTTCAATAAAAATACACTAATTTATGTTAGTTTCTTCACTTACATTATCTATCATAATCTTCCTTTGAGAAGTCTATGGATTTTGAGATGCAACAACAAACTAAAAGATAAAAAACATAGATCCAAAAATGGTAGATGGACTGCATGGGGAAGAAGAAGTCGAGATGGTGATATCTAGGTGCACTTGAATTTGAGAAGGCTTGATTTGAAATATGAATTTATTTTTTATATGGTGTTTCATGCTCACACAAAATACATTGATGTTGACTTATTGTCATATTATATTTTATAATACAATATACATATTATTCAACTAATATTTTCTACCAAATTTCCAGTTTAAATGACTCATATAAGTAAATCAAATAAAGGGTACTTATACATGCACAGATACACTTATGATATATATATATAATTTAATTCTCTTAAGTTGATACAACTTCAACAAACACTACTTTCATCTAACAATAACTACTTGATGGGCCTGAAGTATTTGTAACCATTAGTGGTGTTTCTCATATCCACACTATTTGTCGTTGAAATATCATTTAGGTCAAATATTTGATAGAGTAAAAGCACTATACAAGAAAACGTTATATAATTTTTTGACTGTATACAACTGCTAACTATAGTAGTAGTTATCAAAGTAATAGAATACAATGTTGAAGGAACTTTCTTTCTTTCTTAAAACTAAGGGGGTCATTTCAACTTCATTTGATATTAACTTTTGGTGTGATGTACTTTGTGATGATAGTGAATATTGATTGAACTATTCATCAATTGAGCATGTATCCTTCACTTTCAGTTTTTGGTGTTATTTCTAATGTTTTAAGAAGTTTAAACTATTAACATCGAATACACGTGCTCAAAGCTAGTATTACTAAAAGTGGGAAGCTCCAAAGTACAAAGTTGGATTACCATTTTACTCCTACACTATATAAAAATATTAAAAATTATATATATTAATTAATTATTAATTATTAATCCAACTCAAGTTAATTTTTTATTTATCAATTATGAGTTATGTCTCTTCAATGGCTCAATCCCATTTTCCAGCAACCATATAACTTCAGCTATTTAAACCGTATATTATTTTCTGTTTTCAAAACATTTTGTTAGTTTTCCGTATTAAATTAAATATTTTCTGTTTTCGAAGCATTTAGTTAGTTTTCCATATTAAATTAAATATTTTCAATTTTCTAATCATTTAACTAATTGAATGATATAACTAATGCATAGACTCTTCAGTTTTGAAATATGAATAGTTATTTTCATTTTCTATATATATTGTAAATTAATTATCATTTTTTACTTCTAATCCTTTTTATAGTTTTCTCTTGTATTTGCATAGCCTATGTGTTTGCTAATTACAAATGTTTATTTATTTTCTTTGCTTCAGATCTTATCTTGCAATTGGCAATTGTGAACTCTTCCCTTCTCCATCGCATCATTAGGTACATAATAGATATGATAGTTAGTCATGAAGAAGGTAAACATACATTAGGCCAATTTACTAGGAATTTTTTTAGTTTGTTAAGATGTGTCGCATTAGGAAATATAGAGAACTTGTATTGTTTGAGATCCATAAATTAGTAGTAAATACTAGAATGAAATGGGTCCAAATAGAGTGAAATGAATAGTGAGAATGCATATGCCGACTCTAAGAAGCATGTAATTGAGATATGATTGTAATGTGATTAAAAAGAGTAAGAGAAGTAGTTGGATATTTGTAGCCAATAAGTAACTGCTAACAAACTGATATACAAACATTATGAGTTTTGTCATCTATACTATATTGTTACATGTTATAGGGTTTGACCAAATGATAGCAGAAGCTTTCACTAGAAAACAAAGTAAAGCTTAATGTTGACCAAACAACATGATCTGAACTTACGTGTTTGGGTCCAGTAATCTCAAATTGGGCTTTGGACTGTCATCACATATATACATAGCATATGCATAATCATAAACAAGGATTGTGCCATTGTCTTTAGAAAATTGCACCACTTTAGTCAGTTGCACCCCTGATGCTACCAAAATAGTTGGGTTATTTCAACCATTTGTATTAAGTTCTAGCTTGTTTGTGAATATGGATTGATTATGTTATATTTCATAATACTATTATATTTAAACAATTTAATTAATATTCTCATATAAAATTTACACATGAAGGATTCATAATCTTGAATCAAACAAAGAAAGTTGTACATGCAATTATCTATTACAAATAAATATGATTTTTTTCAATTGTACCCCTTGAAATTGACAACGATACATTATCCATCTTAAAAAAGACATATGTTGGCACACCCCGAGCCTACACCCTGGGCGTGGCCGGCACTCGATAACCATTGTTGGCCCCAAGCGAACCCTTGGCCTGGCTTTCTTACTCAACGGAAGACTTTACTCAAGATAAATACTTTAAAATAGTACACTGAACTGCTCAATAAATAACTGAGAATGTAATAAATAACATTCACTGCCAAAGTGGCAACTCAAGTCTCAACTTAACTGAAAAGAAAAGTAAAGACTCATGAACTAACATCAACAAACTCTGTCTGTGAAGCCTCTAAACTCTGAGGGATGTCAGGACAAGACCCCGATCATCCTAACAACTGAAATAAGCAAGCAATAAAACAAAACATAACCAAAGGGATCCTCCGGAAAGCAAGGAGGCTCACCAACTGACTCTGAGTGCTCAACTGGATCAACGATGCACTGGATGCTGATCTTGGTTACCTGTGTCTGCATCATAATAAAATGCAGGCCAAATGGTATCAGTTTATTGAATGTACGAGTATGCAAGGGGAATTCTAAAACAAGACATAAGCTTGAAAGGAACTAAAGAACTTACCTGGCTCAACTGAACTGAACTGAACTGATTTCAATATAAAAAAATGTATATAAATGCAGTATAAAGAAAAGCTTTAAAACATGGTTTCCACCCTGTGTATTTAGAAATACAATAATAAATCTATATGTATACAAAGATACAATATGAACTCTGTTTGTATATGAAAATACAAATATTTATGATGTATATAAAAATACAAAGTACTATTGTGGGAGTTTCTCTAACCGGCAACCATCACTTGAGAGCTATCGTGATGATACATCATTTTGCCTCACGCTGCCAGGGCCGTCCTATACTTGCCGGGGGTATAGAACTTGAACTACTAAGTGGATCCACTAGTCTATGCTAAAAAACATAAAGGAATTATCTAAAAAATATGACCATTTTCTACCCATGATGGCTATATGGTTTATGGCGGCTCGGAGTTCTCTGAACTCTCCCCCATATTGGTGCTCAATACTACTCCCAAAATATACTAGCTCCTTATGTTTTAAAACAAAACTTCTTTCTGTGGTTTGAGATAATTGCTCAAAACTTAGCTCAAAGGCTATCTTGGAAATCTCAGATTCCCTTCTTGCTTAATTGTGAAAGCATTTACTCTTTTCTGAAAACTCGCTCAAAGGCTCTTTGAAAAACAAAGTTTTTTTCTTGTTCAAATGTGAAAACATTTACTCTTTAACTGAAAACTAGCTCAAAGGCTCTTTTTGAAATCAAAGTTTCCTTACTTGTTTAAATGTGAAAATATTTTAAACTCTTTGGGAGTACATAATTCCCATATACTTTTGAAGAAATGAAATTCAACTTTACTCTTTACTGAACTCAAAACTCAAGTCTTAAAACAAAGTTAAATCATTTGTAAAAGACTTTTGGAAGACTCTATGAACTTCTCTTAACTTCTCTTGACTTGACTCTTAACTTCTCTTGACTTGATTCTTAAATTTCCTTGAATTGAATTATGGATTCAAGGATTGTGATTTGTGATAGGAAAGATCTCATGATGTTAAGGAATGATTTTAGATAGCTAAACATGAGAAAAGATCAAGAAGTCACTGTCTGAGGGTCCGTGACGCGGAATGTATTTTAAATTTTGGTCGCGAAAATACTTTTTGAGGCAGAGAGGTCCGTGACTGCTCCGCGACACGAGGATGAATTTTTTGAAATTGAGGGGCAGGTCCGCGACGCGGTCTGGGGCACCAGATTTGCCCGACTTTTTCCTTCTTTCGTTTTTCAGTCCAAATTCACCTAAACTCGACTAATCTTCTTAATTTTTCTTTAGATTTAGATACCCAGTATGTATACACAATAATCTAACTCAAACAACTCAAGAACAAAGGCCAATTTCAAGAACACCATTCAAGATTCATCAACTTTCAACTTTCTAGAACAAACTTCGCTGAAATAAACATGATTGGCGCGTGGGTGAACGAACTCAACTCTATGAAAGACTCACATACGTCGTAGGGATCACCCCTTGATGAAATCCTCAAGCTTAGCCTCAAGAACGTGACGAATCCTTGCTTCTTCTCTTCTTTTCTCCTTTTCTTTTCTTTTCTCCTTTTCTTTTCTTTTCTCTAAAAACCCTAACTAAATGTTGTAAAGCGTAAACTGAATCCTACCAGTTTAGACCCCAATTAATTACCAAAAAACGAAATTAAGTCATGGGGTATGGAAAAGACCATAATGCCCTTCTAAAATCCGGATTAGACTTTCCTTATTTGAACAACACAACTTCAAATGGGCATATCTCACTCATACGAACTTGGAATTGAGTAAACTCAGTGGCGTTGGAAAGATTATTCCAAGAGATTTCCAATGATATCTGGAAGCATACCTAACTCATCCTGAGATAGGATTTATGGTCGTTTGAAGTTGACCAAAAACTCAAACTTAACTTGACCCATTTTCCAGATTTTTATTATTTCCAAAAATCACTCTTTCTAGTTCTTTCAATTTGCGAGATGTTACATATGCTAATCAATATTTCTACATTATTACATTATGAAATACAATTTTTATTCAGAAACATCTTGATATGTATGTGGATATAAGAAGGAGGAGTTTCTTAAAAATAAGACACAAACTTTAAGATATGAAACATTTACAAACATAATCAACGTTACTTATGTTTACCTATAAACTATATGTTATTGAAATATTAAAAAAATAAGGAAAGTGCCACACTGAGTATAAGATATATGAGAACTACATAAGAAAAATGTTATACCAATTCAATTGACTGTTTATAGCTACAAACAATTACCCTTTCCTAAATTTAGTCACTTGTTACTTGCATGTTTTAGCATCATCTATATCATTTTAAAAAATTGTACTAATTAACATGGGACACGTGCAACGCATGTGTCCAGAAACTAGTTATACTAGAAGAGGGAAGCCACAAAATTAAAAGTTGAAATACCATTTTACCCCTATCCTAATTCAAAATGTTATAAAATATCTATTAAGTTAAATCTTAATTAATCAAAAAAATTCACAACCCTTTCACCTCCTAACTTAATTCCAAGCTAAAAAGTCATAAAGTGATCATATTCATCTATAAGTTACAAACTAACAGTTAATAACATATGATTAATACATAAAATAACTCTTGAAGATGAATATGGTAAATATATTGGTTAACTTTTGAATAAAATAATTGTATTGTATGATCAATCTTTTCTTTAACATATTGCTTTCAACTATGCATTTAGTTTAAACTAATAATAAGAATGGTATTGGTCAATAACATGCAAAACTTTTCATATTTCGGATGAATATAGGCAATTTAAAGATTAATAAATAGTTACGTAACTTAATGAAATCCTATTAAATATTAAATAATAAATAATTGTTAGACATTGCCAAACCTTTTGTTTTCCATCATTTAGTATCAATCAACACAATAATATGATATTTGAAGAAATTTTGAGTGTGGTGAGTGGCAAGGTTGAGAAGACTTGACTATTGACATTCTCTAGTCTAAACCCAAAAATACATAAAAATCTATCTTGCTTTATTTCAAATCACTCTCTTCCACACAAAAGGAAAATATAGAGAGACTTTTGAGTGTTGTGAGACTTTGACTAGGTCTTTCACTAATACAACTTGTTGAACTAAATATTCTAAACCAAAAAACACTCCACATAGTATACACCTCCAAATGTTGACTGAATTGAATTTGATCTCATTAAATATTCCTTTGAATTATCAATTCTGAGAAACCTTCTTGGCTTAATTATGGACAGAAGTTGCATTTTTCTTGCAATTTTTATTCTACTACATGACAGTACTTTACTTGCTACTCTTCCTAATATTAGCACTGATGAAGCTGCTCTTCTTGCACTTAAATCACACATTTCTTCTCATTCTAACAATATCTTAGCAAGAAACTGGTCTTCTTCCGTCCCGGTTTGCAGCTGGATTGGAATCACTTGCAGCTCCCGTCACCATCGAGTCACTGCTTTAGACATTTCTAGCATGCAACTTCATGGTACCATTCCTCCACAAATTGGAAACCTCTCATTTCTCGTCTCCCTCGACATCAGTGACAACACTTTCCATGGAGATTTGCCACAAGAGTTGGCTCATTTGCAGAGGTTGAAAGTCATTAATGTCACAAGCAATAACTTCACCGGAGCCATTCCACCATTTTTAAGTTTGTTACCAAAACTACGCTCTGTGTACCTATCGAGCAACCAGTTTTCGGGTAAAATTCCATCTTCCCTTTCCAATCTAACAAAGCTGCAAGTGTTGAGAATAAAGAACAATTTTCTCCAAGGAGAGATCCCTCGGGAAATCGGTGATCTTCGTTACCTGACTATCCTAGACCTGCAATTTAATAAACTTACTGGCTCTATACCACCATTAATCTTTAACATTACTACAATGCAAGTAATTGCAGTTTCGTACAACAATCTTACTGGTAAGCTTCCGACAACTATATGTGATCATCTTCCAAACTTGGAAGGACTTTACCTCATTAGAAACTCCCTAGATGGAGTTATTCCACCAAACCTGGAGAAATGCAGAAAGCTTCAAATATTGGGATTAGGTGATAATGAGTTTATTGGAACTGTACCAAGAGAACTAGCCAACTTAACAGCTCTTACAAATTTATATATTTCAGATCTGCATTTGGAAGGTAGTATGAAATTTTCTTCCTTTTCTCTTTTCCGCCAAACTTATACTCATTTATTTCCCCAATATTGACAGGAGAGATACCAATGGAGCTAGCTAATCTTAAGAAACTTCAGGTGTTGGGATTAGGTAGGAATGAGTTTACTGGTTCTGTCCCTGAAAGCATTTTCAACATATCAGCACTGCAGATGATAGATTTTGGACAAAACAAGCTTTCAGGTACTCTACCTTCAGATTTAGGACGTGGAATACCCAACATAGAATTATTTTTTTGTGGAGGAAATAATCTGAGTGGTTTTATCTCTGCTTCAATCTCTAATTCTTCAAGACTCACAATGTTTGACCTCTCAGAAAACAGTTTCACAGGTCTAATTCCTAAATCACTTGGTAACTTAGAATACCTTGAGTTTCTGAACTTGGAGAGCAATAATGTTATCAGCGATCCATCATTGAGTTTCCTGACATCATTAACAAACTGTAGGAAACTACGCGTACTCACATTAGGTAATAGTCCGTTGGATGGTGTTTTGCCTGCATCTATTGGTAATTTCTCCAACGCCTTGCAAACTTTTGAAGTACAAGGTTGTAAACTGAAGGGTGTCATTCCAAAACAAATTAGTAATCTTACTGGACTGACAAGGATGAGTCTGTCTAACAATGAGTTGACAGGTCATATTCCAAAAACTGTGCAAGGAATGCTGAACCTTCAAGAACTTTACCTTCGAAGCAACAAGTTAGAAGGAGCCATACCAGATTTTATATGCAGTTTAAAGAATCTTGGCGCATTAGAATTGTCAGAAAATCATTTTTCTGGTTCAGTGCCCTCATGCTTAGGAAATGTTACTAGTTTGAGGACACTCTATCTAGCTAACAACAAACTGGATTCTAGATTACCTTCAAGCTTGGGGAGCCTTCAAGATCTCATAGAATTCGATGTTTCATCCAATTTATTGAGTGGGGAAATTCTACTGGAGAGCGGAAACTTAAAGGCAGCAACACTCATTGATCTGTCGAATAATTATTTTTCTGGTAAGATTTCTAGTACTGTAGGGAGTCTAGATAAATTGATTAATCTTTCTCTAGCACATAATAGATTAGAGGGGCCTATTCCTGAATCATTTGGCAAAATGTTATCCTTGGAATACTTGGATTTGTCCTATAACAATCTTAGTGGTGAAATTCCAAAGTCATTAGAAGCTCTTGTGTATCTCAAACACGTGAATTTCTCATTCAACAAACTCAGTGGAGAAATTCCCACTGGTGGTACCTTTTCAAATGTCACCAGCCAATCTTTCTTGTCCAATGATGCACTTTGTGGTGACTCCCGATTTAACGTAAAACCATGCCTAACCAAATCTACAAAGAAGTCAAGAAGAAAACGAGTGCTTACGGGTTTATATATTCTATTAGGGATTGGATCACTCTTCACGTTGGCTGTTGGATTTGTGGTGTTAATATTGAGAAACACAAAGAAGAGTGCAAATCAAAAAGATGTGTCTCTCGTAAAAGGGAATGAAAGAATTTCATATTATGAACTTGAACAGGCAACTGAAGGATTCAACGAAGCCAACTTGCTTGGTAATGGGAGTTTCAGCAGGGTTTATAAAGGGATACTTAAGGATGGTATCATTTTTGCAGCAAAGGTATTCAATGTACAATTGGAGGGTGCATTCAAAAGTTTTGACACGGAATGTGAGATACTCCGCAACCTTCGCCACAGAAATCTGACCAAAGTCATCACCAGCTGCTCCAATCTTGATTTCAAGGCCCTAGTGTTGGAATACATGCCCAATGGGACACTTGACAAATGGTTATACTCTCACAACTTGTTCTTGAACTTATTGCAGAGACTGGATATAATGATAGATGTTGCATCTGCAATGGACTATCTCCACAATGGCTATTCAACGCCTGTGGTGCATTGTGACTTGAAGCCAAGCAATGTCCTGCTCGATGAAGAAATGGTTGGTCATGTAAGTGATTTTGGCATTGCAAAAATGTTAGGTGCAGGGGAGGCTTTTGTCCAAACAAGGACAATTGCAACCATTGGATATATTGCTCCAGGTATATTAAAACTTTTTAAAGTTCTCATATCATATAAATACTCAAAACAATTCCTCCCCCTAGGTCTATATATTGATTTATGATCATTTTCGACCATGATTGCAGAGTATGGACAAGATGGCATAGTATCCATAAGTTGTGATGTTTATAGTTTTGGCATCCTGATGATGGAAACATTCACACGAATAAGACCAAGTGATGAAATATTTACTGGAGACTTGAGCATACAACGTTGGATTAGTGATTCCTTTCCGGGTGAACTTTACAAGGTGGTGGATTCTAATTTGGTACAGCCAGGAGATAAACAAATCGTTGCAAAGATGCAATGTTTGTTATCTATCATGGAATTAGCTTTGAACTGCACTTTAGTGAGACCTGATGCAAGAATTAGCATGAAAGATGCTCTTTCAACACTCAAAAAGATCAGGCTCCAAGCTTGTTAGTAGTCGGCACTAGCTGGAATCGGACCAGCCTGCTCTTGTATGTTATTTAGTTACCATTCAATTTTGCACAAGTAGTTAAGTGAATTTTATTTACACTGAATAACACAGAACTTGAATAGTTGAGATGATACAGGGTCCATGACAAATACTTGTGGAACGATTCATGCCTAGGTTTTGGGCAACTCCTCTCAACAGTTGCTAAAAAACTATTTCCATTGAGAGTCCAAACATAAAAGTATATCTAGTCTCGATTCAATAATTCCATTAAACCTTGAGCATGAGATAGATACTTTAATTTCTAAAACTATCTCTGTTTATTTTTAACTAGAAAACTTATCCGTGCTTCGCTTAAAAACCCATTGAACTTGAAAAAAATAATTATATTTAAAAGAAGAATTAAAAAATCATGTAAAAGGTTAAAAAAAATGAGAAACTCACAATGTAAATCATTACGTAGTGGAAGAAAATGGATATAAGATGAAGAAATATTAATGTGATTAAAAATATCTGGAAGTTTAGCTTTTAGTGACATATGGACATTCTGGGTTAAAATATTTTACTAAATTTATAAAATAAAATACCCAAAATTTGGCATTGTCATGTGCAACTCAAGAAATTCAAATGACTGATTGTATAAGCTTATCATCGATTTATTTTACACTTTTACATACTTCGATCATAACATTTTTTCCTAAATACATATATATTTCCTTCTTATTATGGATTGATCTCTTTGTTGTAAAATAATTAATCATTAAAAAAAAAAATTATCTTTTTTTTTTCAAATTATAAAACATTCAACTTCACATATGACATATATCTTACTTGTTCACAAGAATATTAGCCATATAAGATTTTTCTAAAATTATTTTTGATCATGAACAATGACGATCGTAATGCATAAACTGGATATTTCATGAAGTTGCATTTGAGTCATCCCAATTGACTCATGTTTTAAAGAAAATATACTTAGGAAGTAATTATTGTTGATACTTTTTCAAGAATTAGGAAGAAGATAAAACATATACTCCCTAATTTATGTGACACATTTATCTATTTAGTCAACCTCAAAAGATTTATAATTCCCTTTTAATGAAATTTTAGATCATCAATGTCAAAAGTTTTTCTTTTTTTCTAAAATTTTAAATCAATTCAAATTGTGCCACATAAATTAGAACAGAAGAGAGAATATAAAAGCATTATACCAAATTCTCATAATTACTTCTCGACATCGATAATTATTATCTTAATATGCTTTAAAGAAATTCTCTTTCCCGTAGTCTTTTACAAGGCCTAAAATCACATACATAACTCACATAAAATTAAAAGAATAGGATATTGGTGAACAAATTAAACTATGATGACCTAACTGAGATAATGATCGCTTTGGAGAAACTTAATTAGTAGCTTAGTTGGTAATGGTTGGCTACCGGACCTTGTTGGTTAGCATTGGAATCTCACATTGTGATCTCCTTCCCATTTCCCTTTCTCTACCCCAATTATTTAAAGAAAAAAAAGAAAAGATAATCACTCCATTTGTGTTGAGCAAAACTTTATGAGATATGATTCCGGAAAGAAACAAAGTAACTATAAATGTCTAATTATTATAAATAAATGGTGTCATATTATCTTTAAAATATCAACACGGCCACAAAAGTATAACGTATTGTTAGACTACATATAAAACTATCAAACTCTATCGGTAGCCATATCTCTTGCAATTTACTTATAGAAGAATAACTTCATGAAAAGAGTGCAAGAAATCAAACATATATGTAAACTCTGTAAGCAAATATTTTTATTTCAAAAGATTGTTTTATTAAATGAATTTGCAATGCCGTATTTGATAAGTTTGTTGGAGAAATGGCAACTATAATACACTTGGCAGTAGTTTGCCATTCACTTGACACTTGTCAAGGAGAAGGCAAATTTTTGGCCTATAAAAGGCATGAATTCTATGAGCATAGTAGAAAAAAACATATTCTGCATTTGTCACTCACTCTCTCGTTTTCACCATTTCTCTTATGGTTATATTATTTAATTATTTTGGCTTTGTTATTTATTTCCCCCCTAATAACTTGTTGATGTTAATTAATTTGTTGATTCATGTATCTTCTATTTAAAATAGGGAAGTGCTTGTTTAATCTTGGGGAAACATTTCACACAGTTGAAATAGTTTCTTAGGACAGTTCCCAGCACGACTCAAGTACTAATTTTATGTACTATTATTTATATATCATCGTAGTAATTTTCATCTTATTTTCAGGACTACTTTTTGTTAATAATAAGTTATATTATTATTATTATTATGAAATTTTAATGATTTCCCCAACAAACTCATTATATTGATTAAATAAAAAATAACAATCTCGGGGTGGGACTTGTTATTGTTAGAAAATGAGATATTTCTAGATGTCTTTTGTTTAATTGTTATTTTCTTAAATATTATGTTAAGTATGTAAAGGAAAGGTAGTCCTTGTTTTATGGAATATGTTTTGTAAGAAAGTCAATAGTGATTGGATAAGTATGGTCCTCTACTAACTTTGGAAAAGCTTATGTAGATATATGTGTGTATGCTCTTAAAAAGCTGATATGAATGAAAATTTTCCTCTGCTGAACCTTATCTTTTTTCTCTAAAAGTTTCAAATCCTAACAGTGGTATCAAGAGCCCTTCTTCTTGAGGGATCTGTGAAGGCAAGAAGGCTAAGTTTTTTCTCCTTCTAAGGTGAGAGTTGAGCAGCAGTAACATGGCATCCAACAGCTTCTTGGGTGCAGGCCCTCCTATGTTTACAAGAGAAAATTATCACATATGGGTGATAAAGATGAAGGCTTATCTCAAAGATCTTAGTCTATGGGAAACAATTGAAAGTGAAGATGATCCTCTTCCACTTGGACCAAATCCAACAGTTGCACAAATGAAGATTTATGAAGATGCAAAGTCAAGGAAACCCAAGACTCTCACATGTCTTCATTCAGCACTTTCAGATGTGATTTTCACAAGAATAATGGCTTGTGAAACACCTAAAGAAGTATGGGAGAAGCTAAAAGAGGAGTTCAATGGAAGTGACAGAGTGAAGATTGTCAACCTCTTAACTCTCAAAAGAGAATTTGAGATGTTAAGGATGAAAGAAGGAGATACTGTGAAAGAGTATTCTACCAAACTTGTGAAGATTGTAAACAAAGTAAGGTTGTTTGGTGAAACCTTTCCAGATTCAAGGGTGGTGGAGAAGATGATGATACAGCAAGGTTTGAGTCCAAGATTTCAGCAATTGAAGAATCTTGTGATTTGAAGACTTTATCTATGGCAAAACTGATCAGCAAGTTGTAAGCCCAAGAACAAAGATCAAGTATAAGAGATGAAGAAGTAGCAGAAGCGGCATTTCAAGCACAACATAAAGGCAAACAGCCTATGAAGGACAATAAAAGGATGGAAGGGGATAAATTAGAAAAGGGAAAACCAAGGAAGGAATCTTCAAAGAGAGGGAAGTTTCCACCTTGCAGCCACTGTAAAAGAACCAATCATCAAGAAAAAGACTGTTGGTTCAAAAGAAAGCCACCGATTTAGTGTAGATTCTGTAGAAAGATGGGTCATATTGAGAAAAATTGCAGGGCCAGGAAGAATCAACCACAACAAAACCATGTGCAACAGGCAAATTTTGTTGAAAAGTCCGAAAATGAAGAAGAAATCTTGTTTATGGCTTCTCATGTAGAAAACACAGCGAACAAATCCTCATGGTTCATAGATATTGGATGTACGAGTCATATGTCACACAATGAGCTCTTGTTTCAAACACTTGACAAGTCATTCAAAGCTAAAGTTAGGATGGGAAATGGTGAAATGGTTGATGCACATGGAAAGGGTTCAGTTTCCTTTCAGACTACACAAGGTACAAAGTTTATACATGATGTTTTGTATGTTCCTTCTTTAGCATGTAACTTGTTAAGTGTGGCTCAAATGATGTCTAAAGGCTATTCCTTATTTTTTAAGGACAAACATTGTTTGATTTT
>JAJOOS010023942.1:0-20184 GCA_029582725.1 Solanum chiquidenum
GGGTTAGACCCATTTCCCACTCAATTTGACCCCCTGAATAAGAATATGAAGTCAAATTTCCGAAATCATGCACGGATTTTGAGATATATGGAAATTACAATTATAGGTGTTTCCGAAGCACATTTTCGGACATTTTTGGGGTCGTTTCAAGGTGTCTGTGGATGGACACGTTTTGGGATGACATAATTGTGCTACTAATGAACCCAAACCAGTATCTGGCAGCGACATTCAGATCCTTTTTCCCTATTGGTGCACCTGCCTCTATCCAACTCGGGGTGGCATCGGATATAAGGGGTGCCAACCAACCCTTAAGGCCCTCCAAGGTCTTTCTCTGGACCAAGTCGATGTAATCATGCATAATATCCAAAGAGCATCCTAGTACCACATTTATGTCTGAGCAGTGGCATTTCACTTTCTTGTCCCAAATTACCATGAAGTCCACCGGTTTGAAGGCACTGGCCTTTTTCTTCCCCTTCGATACTAGCTCACCATAGGCTGAATAGAACTCTTGGACCCAATTGGGAATATAGGCCCCCCGGGGTTTTGTAAATATCTTGAACTTGTGGAACTTGATAGTGTTCCACATCTATGGGTATCTGTCCACCACACCGTCGGTAGACAATCCCTTCTCCTCTAAGATAGTCCTCAAACCCTCGGCCTTTAGTAGGTTGAGTGACCGGGGAGGAGGACCCTGTACTAGTGGTACCAGGACTACTGTCTGTGTTGGGGCTGCAGGTGGAGGAGGATGAGGAAGAGGCACTGGGATCCTAGATGGATCATTCATCGCTTTGGAGCGTAGCTCTGCTCTCCTGGGTTGTAGCAATTGATCATCCTCAGGCTCGGAGATAGAAGACTAAGAGTCATTCTGAGAATCTCCCTCACTGTTGGATGTGGTGATGTGTCTTTCATAAACCTCCTCACTATTTGAGCTTGCCTCCGCAGGTGTCAGAACCACGGGTGACTTGCCCTTGCCTTTACCTCTCTTTGGAGGTAATTTTGTCACCTTTACCCAGGAAGCAACTACTTCCTCATTAATAGTTATCCCACGTGCCCACTTTTGGGGTAGTATGTCTCTACCAACTACCTTGGGCCTAGCCATGCCTGCAAAACCATGTGAAAAATATTAGAAAAATCTCAGAAAAATTGTTGTAGGAAGACTCGCCGAATTGATCGGTGAGTTGCCAAACCATTTTGGCGAGCTAGGTCGGGCTCGCTGAAAGGTACAACGCACAAAAGCTCAAAATTCAAATCTGTTCGGCGATGTCTAGGGCCATTCGGCGGATCGCCAACACCATTCGGTGAACTAGAGATTACTCGATGAAAGTTAAAGAACAATTATGAGATTTTAGGGCGCAGAAGGGCGATCAAGAATCACTTTCAGTGAGTCGCCTAGTGAACTCGGTGAGCTCAGGAGTATTGCTGAAATTTACAGAACATAAACTCACAATTTAGGGAATTAAAGGGCGATTTAGGGGACGTTTGGCGAACCATCGAGCCCTTCGGCGATCTTGACGCAACTTGCCAAATGGCCCACGTGCCAATATTTTCATCCGTACTTCAAAATTAAACCCGCAGCCCATAAAACCAAAGTCAAACACTTACATTATGAAATTAAGGTAAGACCCATACTACTGATGCCCTCGGGGTACCCAAACATCCCCCGATTTGGCAAAAATTGGCTAATTGACGTCTTTTGCTCTTAAGAATGACGTCAACCGCTATATCATCGGGAAAATTTTGACAATTAGCACAATTCGGGGCTACTCAGACTTCACCCTGCTAGAACCAGGACATGTATAACACAACCCAACAATTTAAATAAGCAACGACACGAGAATCAATGATTTAATGCCTATTACTTACGATTTCAATTAAGAACGGGCAAACCAATTACAACACAATGATAAAAATGAAATTACCCACATATATCAACAATAAAGTATCAAAAGCATTTGATTTCAACCAATTAAGTTTTGGGTTCGGAAATTCAGCCTTTATGCCGAAGAGATTTGTAAAGCTAGGAGGCAAAGTAATTCCAAAATCCATCCTGATCAAAGATCCCAAACTCAACAAGAGTAAAAATACGAGAGTACGAACATTTTAATATCGGAGTGAGAGTACGTGAGTTGAAAAGGTGAGAGAGTGAAGGATATTTGAATTTAAAACCGTTTGGCTCTTTTAAAACCTTTCAGTTCGCGTGCCAGTCGGTGGAGTAAGTCGTGCCACCGACCCACTTGGTGAAGCGCCGACTGGTATTTTGGCTTGCCGAGGTTTACAGAACTCCCAACAATTTGGAGGTTCAAATGACGGACAAAGTCAGGCTCGTGACCTTTTCGGTGAGTCGCCGATTGAGCTTTAGGCTCGCCGAGTTTTACAGAATTCCCCATTAAGCTGGGTGGTTCAAACGATGGTCAAAATTGGAGACGCCGACCTGTTTGATGTTTCACCAATTGGACTTTTAGCTCATCTATTGCCCATTTTCCAACACTTTTCACTTTTTACCCTGCAAAATCAACACCCGTTATTCAAAAGCAAAATTTAAAAACATCCAAAAACTTGGGTTACCTTCCAAGAAATGCCTTATTAACGCCGTGGCACGATGGTGATACCAATTTAAACCTCATTTTTGGGGTTTCCCATTGTGTCACTAGGCAACCCTCCTTTTGGCCTTGGGTTCAAATGAGATGAATTTTGACCTATTTGTGTTTCAAATTGCTTGGTGGACACTGAGTGTGAGGTGACCATCTGATTAAATGTAGATACGTCCTCTTTCATTTCTTTCAAAACTTTGTCCGACCCTTCTACCTTATTGAGAATGCGCGCAAGCATGTCTTATGTACAAAAATTCTCCGGGTCAATCTTTTGCTCTTTAGGCTTTTGACGTTCATGGGGTGGGACGTATCTCTCCTAGTCACCATCCCTTTCCTTCCAAGTATCATTACACTCACACCATTCTCTATCACGATCTCTCCACCCAGCATCTCTATTCTAACCCGGATTTCCACCCAACCTTGGATAGTTTGAATGAAAACCTCCTCCTTGATTTGTAAGGAAGTTTACTTCCTTATTATACAGATCCTCAAATTGTGCTTCTTCGGGGTTTGCTCCACCAAAACCCACAACATTTACACTTTTCAACCCATTACCCATCACATTTTTTGACAATATGCCCAGCTGGGTCATCATATTGGCCATATTTTGGTCTCTCTTGATCCTTCTCGATCTGCTCTTTCGTCATCCTAAAAGTGATAAGAGACGCTTGGTCCTCACGAGTGTACCATGCTCTATTGATCTTGGTCATGCCATCAAGGAGTTGAGACGCTACCTCATAAGGCTGTTGCATTATACCTCCAGGAATAAGTTGCTCAGCAACACCTTTGTTCACCGAGTCAAGACTCCTATAGAAGTATTGTAGCAGCACGTTGTTTGGAAGTCCATGAGTTAGACATTAAAGTACCAACTTTTGAAATCTCAGCCACGTCTTGTGGATTGGTTCATCGTCCAAGCGTTTGAAACCTTGGATACTATCCCTTAATGTCATCATCTTTGACGGGGGAAAGAATCTCACAAAGAAAGCCACCGTGAGTTCATCCCAAGTGGTGATGGAGTTCCTCGGTAGATCAGCTAACCATTTGGTAGCTTCACCCATCAAAGAGAATGGGAACAACCGAAGACGAACTGATTCTTGTGATATGTTCTTGAACGAGAACGCACCACATACGTCCACAAAGTTTTAAATATGCTCATGAGGATCTTAATGGGCTAGCCCTCCATATAGTCCTTTCATTTGCAGGAGCTAAAGCATTGTGCTAGTGACATGGAAGACAACATTCCCCTCAACAGAAAGTAGACGTATCACACCAACACCATCCAATTGAATCGGGTCATTCACATCGTTGAGATCTCCAATATCATCTTGGTGGGAAACTTGGCTACCATTACTTCCGTTCATGCTCATTTCTACCTATGTTCAAAACAAGCCAACACAAACAAAAAACAAAGTAAGTCGATTCAACTACAACACAAAAAGATTACCACTCAAACTTCAACAATAGAATTCTAAACACCACACCCCAGCAGCGACGCCATTTTTTTGATAGACACTCAACCACACCTCATCCAATACTAGGTGTGGGCGATCGTAATCTAGTGTAAAACCCAATGAAAGGTTGGGGTCGAACCCACATGGAGCGGTACAATCTCTAATTTAATTACGAAGTTATAAATGTAATCTAATTGGTGGTAGGAATATAAATTAAACATATAGGCAAATCGAACGTGTGACAACAAGTGTCAGATGGGGGGATTTGTTTGTCAATTAACAACTAAAACAAACACAAAACAGGGGAGTTAAAAATATTGAGTAGAATTCTCGAGATGTGATCGATTATAGGCTAATTTCGCTATATGGGTAGTTGAATTTTACTAAAGAATGCTAAATCTCAGTAGGTAGGCTAGACTTTAGGTGCAATAGCTTTCTCTTGAACAACTATTACGATTCAAGCTAGTTCTCTCAAACCCCGACAAGCTTAACAATAAGGACAACCCAAAACCTTAATTTATCTACTGTCTCGAACTAGATAGGCAGAATCAAGCTTAGGATTCACTCTCTCGAGATGAACCCACATCAACCCAATAACTACAATCATTAATCGAAAACCTTGATTCTAAAATTTCTTTCTCAAGCAATCCCAGAACTCTAAGATAGAATTGCTTTGTAACTATAATTCATAGATTAATACACAACAATCGATTAAACGCACTTTAATTAAGCATTTAAATTAGTAAATAATAATACCCATATGCTAATTAAATCAATAAACACATGATCTCTTCCCTTGGGATGGCACGTTGGAACTTTGAGCGAGCTAAAAAGAACTCAGCGGTTCATTGAGTGGTCTTGGCAATCACCAGGATTACTTTTCTTCACTTCTTCAGCTTGTTTGCTCATTTTTTCCGGTAGTGTCCTTGCCTTTCTCCTTAGCCTTCTTAACTGCAAATCAACACTTTAACATTAGTTTAGAGCATAAATTAGGCATTTGAGGACACTTAAACTATCAAAACAAAGTCCTAAATGAATTGAAATCTTAGACTCATCAGCATACCTAAATTTCATGTTGATAAAAGCAACAATGGAAAGGGTGACACACCAATGTTGCCAAATGTTGATAGGAACAAAAAAAAGGAAATGCACCTATATGATCCCAGATCTGGAGACAAATCAACTACAATAAGTGATACAAAGTCCCATAGTAAGAGGAATTTGGGCCGGCCTAGTGGTTCCCCCACTAGAAAATGGGTTGAAAGAGTCATCAAACCTAGTGACCTAGTCAGCCCCGATGAAAAGGAGAAAGAAATTTAGTTATCAAAAAAATTAATAGATCAAGATGGAAATAACGGGTGTAGGAACTAGAGGGTACATATGATGAAGGTGATATATAAGAATAGTTACTAGATAAAAGAACCTAACTCCACCTAATAGTGATGAAAATGAAGCTACAAAAATAAAGGAAGAGATTGACCATAATGCTTCCTATTCAATATTATATGTCAATCATCCCAGTAGAAAACAAGATTCAAAATGTAGTAGGGGGATTGCCAATTAGACTAGTACTTTATATAAGAGTGTAACAAAAGAATGTTAAAAAATAAAAGATGGTATTATAAGGGTTACGTAGATTTAAATGGATAAGGGTGAAGGTGAAGAGGTTCCTAGTGTTGATGAGCAAGAGAGTTGAACGTAATTGAAAGGCAGTACAATCACATGGACTAACAATGAACTACTCGAAAAAGAAAAGGAATAGAGATTCTCATTGATTGATTCTAAAAAATGTGTATTCAATAGAAGAAGTTAGTATATATAGCTCATAATTCAATTACTTGGTAATTGACTTTCAATTAACTACATGTGAATTTGTTATAACAAACTCATTACAAAGACACTTCTACCGTTAACTATCTTTAACTACTTTTAACTACCTTCTTTAACTAGCTTGTCAACAAGGAATATCTCATTACTCCCCTTCAAGTTAGGAGGGACAAAGATGTTCAACACTCTTAGCTTGGATAACAAATATTCATGTTGTAATGTGGACAACCCTTTTGTCAACACATCTGCAAGTTGTTCTTGTGTAGAGATGTAGTTTACTTTGATCATGCCTTATTGTAGTCTTTCCCATATGAAGTGGCAATCAATCTCTATGTGCTTTGTCCTCTCATGGTTGATGTTTGACATAATCAAAGACACAACTTCCAATTCAAGTGTAAACGATTGCGTGTAGTAATATAACCCAACCGAATGGGTTGGGGTCGAGTCCCAAGGGAGCGGTTAGTAATCGAGAATTAAATAGAAAAGTAAAACTATATTCTAATCAATCATAGCTATAAACATTAACGAAAAAAAAACATATTAAATCAAAAAGTGACACGAATGTCAATTATCAATGGGGTGTTTGTATTCAACTAATAAACAAAAATAGCAAGAATATAAAGACGCGAATTAGGGAGACGGGATTCTTGGGATGTGATAGGAATATGGGATAAATAAACAACCGGGTAAATGCTATTGATAGTAAATTGCAGAACATTTGTAACTAAGCTAGACTTTAATGGGGGTAAATTAAGCATAGCCTTCGCCTTAGACCATTCACTCTCTCGAGCTGAATATGTGGGAGAAGGTCTAAGATTCACTCTCTTGAGTTGAATCCATGACGACCCAATAACCACAGGCTATCAATTTAGTAGTTTTGGTTTTAAAACTTCTCTCTCGAGCAAGCCAAAACACTAAGATGAAATCATATTTGCAACTACAATCCCATTAAGTTCAAACACAACTACTAAACGAAATCACATTTAAACAATAAATAGACTAACAATGAGCAATACCCAACAATAAATTTAACCCATAGTCACATAATCACATCCCAAGAATTGGGGTTTTAGCTAGACATGAAAAAGAGATAGAAATCGATACCAAAAGGTGTTTCCATCAAATGGGAATGATAGAAAATGTCTTTAAACACGTCAAGGATGAAGATTCTTTCATGCCCACTTCCAATTTCTTGGAGATGAAAACCTTTAAAGCTCAAGAACAATGTCTCCCAAAAACTCTAAAAACTCAAACTAAAATATTCTAAAAATCACTAATAATTTGCTACAACTTGATACTAAGCTACAAATTTAAATGGGTATTTATAGTTTTCAAAAATTTGTGCTGCGAAGGACCACTCGATGCAGTTAGTCGGGATCGCCTATGCACTCGGCGATCCTCCCTTTGGTCTGGTTCATCGCCTTTCAACTTTTGCCTTTAGCATCTTCGCGTTTTGAATCATTGGGCGATATGGTGTTGCTTCGCGGAACTGTTCGGTGATGCGCCGACTGCTCCATTTCTTCGCCAACTTGATCTTTTCCTTCAGGGCTCAGCACACTAGAACTTTGGGCGAGGTTAAGGCCACTCAGTGACTCGTGTATTAGACGATCCTCAGGCCTTCATTTCTTCGTTCTTTCAGCTGCCTTGTTTCTTTTTTTTCTTGATAGCGTCCATGCTTTGTCTCTCAACTCAAATACCTGAAATTTAAGCATTCACATAAGTTTTTGAGAAAAAATATGCATTTGAGGATACTAAATCGATCAAAATAAATCCCTAAATGAGTCCAAATGGTGGACTCATCAACAACCCAACTCAAACTTTTGCTTGTCGTCAAGTAAAACTCAAGTTCATCAGTTCAAAAAAGATGTCTGAAATAGTGCTACACAAGACTCAATCATGAATGTACACACAAGACTCAACTTACTCATGCAAGGATCAATTGTGTACTCAAAGACTCAAGTTGTGACACACCATTATCAAAGATTCTCAAATTCACAATACTTTCTTCAAATCCAAGTTCAAGCTCAACAAAAGTGTTCAAATGCCCTCACACAAAGAATGATTCCATTTTCACATACAATGGTTTAATCATGTTCCAAAATCAAATGTAACGCTCACTCTCAAAAAGATGAACATAATGCATGATATCACCCATAGGTTTACCCTTATTTTCCAATCGACTTTTTCTTCAGCTCATTCCAGATCAAAAAGGTCTTTTCAAGACTTGAAACGGGGCTGAGTGTAATTGTATGGTCATTTAGGCTTATAGGCTTAAATTCCTCATGAAATGCGATGTGAACAACACCTTCTTTCCTTCTCTTTATAAATTTCATTCAAGCTCAAAATTCACCTCTTATTCATCTTCCATGAGTCATTGGGAACCCCATTTTCTTTGTATTTCCACAACTTTATTTCACAACTTTTTCTTTCTTTTTCTTTTTCAATCTTTTCTTCTTTTTCTATCCTTTTTGTATATGGAGGGGTTCGATTTTTCTCAAAACATGGGCACAAGGGCCTTCTTTGCATTTACTTGATTTGCCTTCTCTTTTCACCACACCCCCAACTTAGGCTTTTGGCCTAAGTTGGCTATTCAAACAAATCACAGATCATGAGGATTATGGGTAATGGGTCAATAAATGGTAGCAATGTTATCAAGTTTCTTCCAAGAAAAGGTTAAGGTTCAGAGGGTGCTAAAAAAAGGTTCACACACTCACGAGGTAGGCCGCAAAAGAGGTATAATTTCAAATTAGTTCACACTCTTTAAAGTTTCCTAAGATCATCTCAAGAAATTGCTTCACTTAGTCAAACGGACCAACGGGGCAAATTCTAGGTGTCATCATGCATGGTTCACGATAAGCTCATCACACAAGGCATTGACACCAAAGTCAAACAAGACTCCACACTTTTGCTAGTGTGCAATGTTCATCACAAGAGACTCGATTCGGTAATTGGCTAGTAACAACGAGATGCAAAGGGTTCACATATTGTCTATGCAACTTCAATTGGCCTCGTTGTGGCCGTGCATTCATTTATGAGCACTATTTGAGTCATCAGTATTGATCAAAATCGGTACTCAAATTTGCAGGAGAACAACCACATTCAACACATACAAGAGGTGGGAAGGGTCAAAAATCATTTACAATTAAAAGCAATGAGCCACAAGCTCAAACCTTCCACAAAAAGCAGTGTATAACATGAATTTAGCTCAAAGCCCAATATATAAACAAAACTAATATGCACAAAGGTGGGCCTCACCCCACCACAAAAAAAAATCATTTGTCCTCAAAGGCAAATGAAAATATCCAAAAGTAAAATCAAGTAAGACAGAGAGGGAGGTAAAGAGGGGATCCTATTAAGTAGTCGCTCCATCTGTTTGGGCATCAGTGCCCGGTGCATCTGTCTGGTCTCAGGTGTCAGTACCCGAAGTCACCTCAGTAGGAACAATAATAGCACTAGGAGCAACCAAGGAGGTCTCGGTAAATGATGTCTAGATCACCGACTGCATACTCGTCCTCGCAAGATCCAACAAGTCTCCATATATTCTCTCCTCCTGTATTTGTGATGCTCCTCGTCGGTCTCAGCATTCGACTTTCACTGCGGTTTCATAAGCATCTAAATCATTATCATTTTTCCGTATTAAAGTGAAGTCGGTAGACTTCAGATAGTCTACGTCCTTTCTCAAGTCTGCTACCTTGGCCTGCAAATTCGTAACCTTGGAGGCCTCTCCCCGTCTGCTCTCACAAGCTGTGACTCTCAGAACCAACTCATCAATAGAAGTCTTGAAGGGGCTAAGTTCAACAAGGATTGCATTCTCGATCATTCCTGGGATAGATCTCTCAAGTCGGGTCGCCCTCACATCAACTGAATAGGCCAAGTGCCCCATATTCAGGATCATGGCCTGAGTAATCTTGACTAGCTGGGACGAGGTGGAGGTGCCCGAAACTTGTGAAGAAGTAGAAGGGGCAGAAGTACCTGAAGGCCCAAAGGTCGGAGTAGGTGAAGACACCTCTGCAGGTATCGAATCCATATCCACCTTTGGGGAATTGTCCACCGGAGCTGCCCTCCTCCTGTCAGCTTCCTCTCTAGTATACTCAACCTCAATGCGACTAATGTCAGTGGAGGAGATGGGATAATATCAAGATCTCTAGTAGCATCCCGTGGCATTCCAGCACGTCTGCTTGGCTCTCATGGCCATCTCCTGCTCTATGATAAGGCCCAAGTTGAGCCTCCTCATTGATAAGATAGACCCCAGGCAGGTTGCTTTTGCATGTCGGAGGATAAATTCGTTCTGTGAAGGCATAAGTGAACTACTAATGAATCCAAACCAATAATGGGTAGCTATATTCAAATCCTTCTTCTCGATATCGACTCCCGCCTCAATCCACCTAGGAGTGGTATCAGAAATAAGGGGGGAAAGCCAACCCTTTAGATCCTCCAGAGTTTGTGTCATAGGCAGGATGTCATATGAGAGTGAAGACCTTGGAGGCCTATCTAATACAAAATTAATGTACTCCTCACTGCAGTTCACTTCTACACCTCGAACAGTGACCGACTTAACCGATCTGAACTTGCTGGCCTTCTTTTTACTCTTTGGCACTAGTTCACCATACGTTATGTAGAACTCACGGACCCATGAAGGAATATACAGACCTCGGGGTTTGGTGAAAATCTAGAACTGGTGCCACTGTAATAACTCTGCTACACTGGGGTACTTGCCTTCCAGACCCTCAGTAGATAGTAGTTTCTCCTCATGGATGGTGCCATCTCCTTTCAACCTGTTAAGGAGTATAGGTGTAGGAACAACTGGTGGCACGGGAGCGACATGAGGTGCTGGAGTTGGCAGTGATTCTGCTAGTGTGGATGCATGAGGAACTCTGGTGGACGTGGGGTGAGATCTAGCCCGGAGCTCATTCCTTCAGGAAATCAAAGGCCACTCGTCTTCAGGCTCAGACAAATCAGCCCGGGTGTCAACAACCACTCTCTCAGATGTGTGATTCTTTTTTTTGCCTTTCTCTCCCAGTGGGAGTTCTTGCCTTCTCTTCTTTGGAGGATTTGATCCCCCTTCATTTATAGTAATGCCCCGTGCTTTTTTCTGGGGTGGCCTATCTAGATTTGTTCATACCATATCTGCAAAATGTCGGAGAAAAGTTAGTAAATATTCATATGAAAACACCAAAAATTAACTGCAGACAGACTTGCCGATCTAGTCGGCGAGACACCGAATCTCTTTGGCGAGGTGGATTAAGCCCGCCAAAGGGATTGGTTCAAAAATTTCAGCAAGTCGGCGAAGGGAGGTCCCGTTCAGCAAATTACCAATAGCTTTCGGCGAGCAAGGGCTAGCCTACTGAAAGTTCTGGTGTAAAAAGGGTTCGGGGGCGCAGACAAAAGGGCAGTCAAGAATACTTTCGGTGAGTCGCCAAGTGCTTTCGGCGACCTCAGGCTTCTCGCCAAAAGTTACAGAGTTCAACTACTAATTAAGCATGAAATTAAAGGTGAGATGGGGACATTAAGAGAACCGCCAAGTGGTTCGGCGAGCTTAACCCAGCTTGCCAAACGGCCCAACGTGCTTATTTTCAACCCAACTTCTCAAATTCAACCCCGCAACCCCCGAAAACAAAATCAAAGCATGCACTAGTTAAATTAAGCTCAGACCCATAACACCCATCACCCCGGGATACTCAGACTTCTCCCAATTTTACCAAATTTGGCCATTTAACGACTACTGCCCTTAAGAATGGTGTCACCCACTCTATCATTGTGCAATTTATGCCATTTTGCAAAAATACATGCTACTCAAACTTCACCCAACCAATCTAACCAACATGCAAGCATAACCCCACAAAATTTAATTCACTTTAAGGCATTTATTTATGGGCAATCGATGATAAAAAACATACGGGCAAGATTATCAAATTAAAATTGACATTCAAACATTCTAAGCCTATCTGAGAGGCTCAACACACATCACTAAGATAAGATCATTGTAAATGAGTACAAATTGAAATAAACTATACTCGAGGTTTGGAAAACCAACCTTAGTTGCCGATTAATAAGGACTGAAAAGCTAGGCTGCAATTTAATCCAAATCCCAGTACCAATCTATCAACTAAAATACTTATAGAGTGCAGAAATATCAAAAATACTAGATGGGTGCTAGTTTGGGAAGATGAAAAATGAGGGAAAATGAAACAATCCAAAATTTAAACCTTTGGCACTTGAATAAATCATCCAGATTTCACCCATTCGGTGATGTTAGTTGTGATCGCCGACTACTCGGCGATACGCCGAGTGGTCACTTACCTCGCCGAGTTTTACAGGACCCTTAATTTATTAAGGGGTCCAAACGACGGACAAGATTGAGATCGCCGACTTGATCGGCGTTTCTCCAATAATTTCTTGCGTTCGCTGAATTTTACAGACTCCACCTTAAAGTTGTCTTGAGTCAAACGACGGATTAGGTCGGGCACGTCGACCTATTCGGCGATGTGCTGACCTATTCCGCGATGCGCCGATTGGACTTTAGCTCACCAAACTGTACTTTTCAAACATTTCCCACACTTTAAGCTGCACAATCAACACACCATTATTCTAAAATAATAATTTAAAGCGATAAAACCTTGAATTGCCTCCCAAGAAGCGCCTTAGTTAACGTCATGGCACGACGCAAGTCAACACTCATACTCCATTCTTGGGGTTAGCCATAGCATCACTTGGTAACCCCCTGTTTTGCGGCGGGTGTAGATGAGGCATCACATGACCCATAAGGTTCTCGAGCAGCTGGATGGATCTGGAATGAGAACCAATAATTTGTTTCATCACTTCGATGTTCTCCTTCATTTCTTCCAGCACTCTATCTTGCTCATTTACTTTGTGGTGAATGATTGAGAGAATTCCTTCGATACGTTCGCCCTCATTGTCCTTAGGCCTTCTTCGCTCATGAATAGGGATGTATTTGTCCTTCCCGTTGCATTGGACTACAATCTCCACTATCTTTTTGGCCAACTCATCCATATGAGTCATCAGTGTGGCCAACATGAAGTCCTTCTCTACTTCTTGGTTTGTTTAAGCCATGTTATCAAGCAGGTGGGCTGCTATCACGTAGGGCTGTTGTGTAATACCACCCGAAATGAGTTGGTGAGCCAATGCCTTGTTTCCGAGACCAAGACTTCTGTAAAAGCAATCCAGGAGGACTATATCAGGAATTTCATGAGTTGGGCATTGAACTAGCAGTTCTTTAAATCTTGCCCATGCCTCATGAATCCGTTCACCTTCCAATTGTTTGAAGGTTAGAATGCGATCCCTGAACATCATTACTTCTAATGGAGGAAACTCCATTTACTCGCAAGTACTGCTCGACATACTCACTTCCTCTGTTTCAAAGCTCAAACAAGCAAAACACAAAGCTAAAAATTAAGTGAGTAGACCTATAACTAACAAGAAAAAAATCCGACTTAACTAAAAATTCTCAATTAACACCACTCCCCGACAGCGGCGCCATTTTGATGTTTGACGTAATCAAAGACATAACTTCCAATTCAAGTGTCAACGATTGCATGTAGTAATATAACCCAACCGAATGGGTTGGGGTCGAGTCCCAAGGGAGCGGTTAGTAATCGAGAATTAAATAGAAAAGTAAAACTATGCTCTAATCAATCATAGCTATAAACATTAACGAAAAAAAACATATTAAATAAAAAAGTGACACGAATGTCAATTATTAATGGGGGGTTTGTATTCAACTAATAAACAAAAATAGCAAGAATTTAAAGATGTGAATTAGGGAGACGGGATTCTTGGGATGTGATAGGAATATGGGATAAAATAAACAACTGGGTAAATGCTATTGATAGTAAATTGCTGAACATTTATAACTAAGCTAAACTTTAATGGGGGTAAATTTTCTCTCGAACAACTTACCCCGAATCAACTCGATTTCTCTCAAACACCGAGTTGCAGCAATTAAGCACAACCTTCGCCTTAGCCCATTCACTCTCTCGAGCTGAATGTGTGGGAGAAGGTCTAGGATTCACTCTCTCGAGCTGAACCCATGACGACCCAATAACCACAGGCTATCGATTTAGTAGTTTTGGTTTTAAAACTTCTCTCTCAAGCAAGCCAAAAACACTAAGATGAAATCGTATTTGCAACTACAATCCCATTAAGTTCAAACACAACTACTAAACGAAATCACATTTAAACAACACATAGACTAACAATGAGCAATACCCAACAGTAAATTTAACCCATAGTCACATAATCACATCCCAAGAATTGGGGTTTCAGCTAGACATGAAAAAGAGATAGAAATCGATACCAAAAGGTGTTTCCATCAAATGGGAATGATAGAAAATGTCTTTAAACACGTCAAGGATGAAGATTCTTTCATGCCCACTTCCAATTTCTTGGAGATGAAAACCTTCAAAACCTTTAAAGCTTAAGAACAATGTCTCCCAAAAACTCTAAAAACTCAAACTAAAATATTCTAAAGGTTAAGGCCACTCGGCGACTCGCCTAATTCATTAGGCGATCCTCGGGCCTTCATTTCTTCGTTCTTTTAGCCACCTTGTTCCTTTTTTAGCTTGATAGGGTCCATGCTTTGTTTCTCAACTCAAATACCGGAAATTTAAGGATTCACAACAGTTATTGAGACAAATTATGCATTTGAGGACACTAAATCGAATAAAATAAAGCCCTAAATGAGTCCAAATTGTGGACTCATCAATGGTACACTTGTTTGCAACAATTTTTATAGCAGCCTTACTATCACTATAAACTTGCACTGGTAAATGAGCTTCAACTTCCACTTCTTTCGGCATTCCAAGCTACCACACCAACTCTTAAACAATAGAAGCCAGGCTCCTGTACTCAACTTCAACTGGGCTTTTGGGGACTGTGTGTTGCTTCTTGGCTTTCCAAGACACCAAAGAATCACCTATCTTGACCATGTATCCTATAAATGACCTTCTGGTAAGTGGACAAGAAGCTCAGTCTGCATCACAAAATCTAGATACCTTTTCATTAGAAGAACTGGCTAATAACAAACCTTGTACTTGTTCCCTTTTTAAGTATCTAACCACCCTTAATGCAACCTCCATGTGTGAATTCTTGGGTTGCTGTAGAAACTGACTTAATGTTTGAGTGCTAAAGGATATATCTAGTCTAGGCATGTTAAGATACAATAGCTTTCAAATCTGCTTCTGATATGTTGCCTGATCTATCAAAGGATCCTCAGAGGCCTTTCTATTTTCCACTTGCTCATCATATTGCTTCGAAGTTAGTTTGACATTGACATCAACAGGAATTCCTGCAGGTTTGGCTGCTGACATACCAATTTCAGTTATAAGTTCAAGGGAATATTTTCTTTGATTCATCAGTATATCTTCTGATGACCTAGTGAACTCAATACGTAAAAAGTATTTTACTGCACTTAAGTTCTTCATTTTGAAAGCCTTTTGTAGTGACCATTTTGTTTCCTCTATCAGTTGAAGATTGCTTCCAGTGATTAGCATATCATCCACATACACAAGTACAATACAAACTCAATAATCATACTAACTTTGTTTAAACTCGAGACTAGTTAAAGCTTCAGTTAGCTTGTGATTCCATTGTCTTGGAGCTTTTTTAAGCCCATATACAGACTTTATGAGTCTACACACATTCTCCCCTTGAGTGACAAAATCTTGAGGAAGTTGCATACATATTTTATCTTCTAGGTCACCTTGGAGAAAGGCATTGGAGACATCCATATGATGAATATGCCAATGCCTTGAGGCAGCAATAGATAATATAGACCTCACTGTTACCATCTTTACCACAAGTGAGAAAGTCTCTTTATAATCTATGCCCTCTTGTTGGTTGTACCCTTAGCCACTAACCTTGCCTTGAACCTCCTTATTTCCCCTTTAGACTTGTATTTGACTTTGTATGTCCACCTATATCCTATAGGTTTCTTCCTATGGGTAAACTGAGTGACTACCCAAGTCTTATTGTTTTTCGGTGCCTGCACTTCAGTCTGCATATCTTCTACCCATCTGTAATCCTTTACAACCTCTAAGTAAGTGGCAGGTTCTTTTAGTGAAGATGTAGCAGTAATGTAGCATTGATGGGAAAGGGTTAGGTGATTATAACACATGTAATTACTTATAAGATACTTCACTTTGTTAGATGTAACAAAGTCTTGCATCCATAATGGTTGTAGTCTAGTCCTGGTAGCCCTTCTATGTTCAGCTGGTGCAACAACCTCTTGAACTGGTGCTTATTGAATGTTATCATCATTTGGAAGATCTACAATGTCATACTACTCTAAGTGATCAGTTGTTGCACCTATCTGATCACTTATGTCCTTAGACTGATGTGTAATATTGATAGGATCCTGTTCACCTATATTACAACTAGATGACACAGGAACTCATGGATCCAACTCTTGGAAAAACACCTCTGAACCCTGTAGCACATCCTTAAACATGTTTTGTGTAGTAGTTTTCTTAACATGTGAGAAGGGAAACATATCTTCTCTGAATAGGACATCCCTACTTACAACAAAGGTTTTATTAGAGAGATCAAATAGGACATATCCTTTGTGAGTTTTTGAGTATCCCATATGTACTGCTGACTTGGATCTTGGTAGCATCCTATCATGTTCATTCAAACTCTTTGCAAAGCATTACCACTCAATTGTTCTGAAATGAGAAAATATTGGCTTACTGCTATATAGCCTTTCGTAATGAGTCTGAAAGTTGATCACACTACTAGGAATCCTATTAATGATATAAGTTGTAGCTAGCACACAGTGCCCCCGTATTTCAAGGATTTTTTGCCTCAAACCTTAATGATGTTCCTTCAATTAAATGTTTGTGCTTCCTTTCATCAACCCCATTCTGCTGAGGAGTATATGGACAAAACCTCTGATGAATAATCCCCAACTCTTTAAACATGGTTTCACCGATTGAGTTGACAAACTCAGTACCATTGTCAGTTTTTATCACCTTAACAGTCTTAGCAAATTCATTTGTATCATACTTAAGAAATACTTGTAATGAAACACATACATCATATTTATGTTTAAGTAAAAACAACCAAGTTATTCTTGAGGATTCATCAACAATAGTAAGAAAGTATTTATTTCCATCAAAAGTAGTTGTATTATATGGTCCCCAAAGATCCACATGAATCAGATCAAAACAAGCAGAGCTTTTGATACCACTTGAAGGAAAACTTAGTCTTGTTTGCTTAGCATATGGACAAACTACATGCTTAGACACTTTACACCGACTTTATTTATTCATATCAAAGATCATAACTAATACTGCAGATGACACATGGCCTAGCCTTTGATGCCACAACTCCATATCTGAGAAGACTTGTGTGACAGCCTAGGCAATAGGATTTGTACCAGTGACATGTTTGTATGTATACAGGCCCCTGACTCTTCACCATCTTCCTTTACCTTCCCACTGTAAAGCTCATAAAAAACACTACAATTAGGGAAGAAGTTGACTGAGCAACCTAGTTCCTTAGTCACTTTGATTACAAACATTAGATTTTGCTTAAATTCAGGCAAGTAGAAAACATTAGAAATGACACTACTATCTGATAAAGCACAGGAGCCCACATGAGTTACTTGAGTAGTGTCTCTATTATGCAGGTATCCATACTTAGGAACCTCTAGTGTTTCCACTGATCCTTTAATAAACATATCCAAGTGAGAGACCATGTGATTTGGAGCACATGTATCTACAATCCATACTTTATTACTATCAGAAACAAAGAATGCCTTACTTGCAGTGTAAGCAACAAGTGTAGCACTGCAGTCAATAGATGTAGGGTCTGTCTTTTGCTGATAGGCTTTGAGGATATGATCATACTGATCCTTTGTAAATGTACACCCTTTTGTTGTTTGACCTCTAATTCAGCTTGACTCACTTGTCTAGAATGTGTGGAACTTGAACTTTCAACCCCATCTTGATCAATCTAAGAGATATTAGATTGCCTTCCCCATCCTGATACTTGAACATTAGTATTCATACCATAGGAGAAATGAGCCTTACTGGAGTTATGTGATCCACATGAGGTGAACTCAAAAGAAGCTCGTTGAACTTTCCTTTTGGACTTGAAATCAGGTGGATACCCTACAATTTGTAGCATAATTCCTTGTTATGACCTTTGCACTTACAGAAGTCACAAACTAACAATGAGTTCTTCTTGAATCTTAGATTTACTCCGGAAGAACTACCTATTGTAGAATACATAGCCACATAATCCATACTAACATAGTTCAGGCCCATGCTACCAATGTGAGATACTACAACTTTTTGACTTTCATCAACCACTATCATAACATATGCATTATTGATGGTAGGTAATGGATCCATCATCAAAATCTGACCTCTAACCTAATGATGGAATCATTGAGTCCCATTTAAAACTAGTACAGTTTTTGCCAGTTCAGATGTAATACAAAACCCTTTGATTTATCACAATTACAACAAGGAGCAGGGACCAAAGTTTCAACCTCACCCCATAAGGTTTTGAGTCTTGTGTAATACATTGATACTGAATTTGTGCCTTGTTGGTGAGACAATTTCTTTGTGAAGAATGTAGGTTCTTGTTATGACCCAAGAGTACCCCATAGACGTAACACGGCGTACAAGACTCCGAAAAGCCTCATACAAGCCCTTAGCATATCATGAACATAAGATAATAGAAAAATATGGAAAAATTTAAAACTTTTTAAAATCGAAGTCATTTTCATAAAATCAAATAGAAGTCTTTCTATACTTTGTCTCAAACCATCTAATACAACTGTAGAATAAAATCTTGGGACACAGCCCATACAATAGTCTCAAAACATGAAATAAAGACATAAAAGAAATGGTGGATTTTTGTCCTCGAAGCTATGAGGACTCACCAAGATCTTGAACTCCTTAGCTCCTTAGAAACCTAGCTTCAAGATAGCACTCAAGTCTCCAAACCCTACATTTGATTAGAATGTAGGCAAAGTATGCGTTAGTACATAATGTACTAAATATGTTAGCTAGCATAATCATAAGAGCATAAGACAAGGGTTAGTCAATATAAGACATAATCCAAAATCATATGAAATACTTCATGAAACAACAATAATAAGCATAAGAGACAATATCATCATAATAAGCAAAGTCTCCAACTTTGACTCTTAGTCATCTATACCATAATAGAACTATTATCAAGTAACCTAAAAGCATACATGTGCAATGCATGAATAGCATCCCATAATACCACCCAAGACAAATATCCCTTTTTGGTCATCTTAATCATAGCCTATATACATGGTCAAGTCTTAAGATTTTCTACCATAAAGGAACCATACTCCTAAGTAACCTCAAAGCACACTTGTGCAATGTATGAAAGGCATCCCATACTACCCTTCACACTAAGCATAACCTTGAAGTCATCATAGTCATATTTACCCTACTTTGGTCTCATTATTAGTTTACTTCATATAGACAAGGGAACTATCACCTTTAGTCAATCATATCATGTCAAGGAAGGCAACTATAGCACAATCCTATCTAAGAATACATCATATAAGAGAAACACCTCATGAGTCACCTTAAGGCAAGCTTGTGCCATGCATGAACAAGACCCCATAATCCTACCCATGCTAAGCTAGAAACTTTAGGTTCATTATTCATGTTTATCATCTCCTAAGTAACCTCAAAGCACACTTGTGCAATGTACGAAAGGCATCCCATACTACCCTTCATACTAAGCATAACCTTGAAGTCATCATAGTCATATTTACCCTACTTTGGTCTCATTATTAGTTTACTTCATATAGACAAGAGAACTATCACCTTTAGTCAATCATATCATGTCAAGGAAGGCAACTATAGCACAATCTTATCTAAGAATACATCATATAAGAGAAACACCTCATGAGTCACCTTAAGGCAAGCTTGTGCCATGCATGAACAAGACCCCATAATCCTACCCATGCTAAGCTAGAAACTTTAGGTTCATTATTCATGTTTATCATCTCCTAAGTAACCTCAAAGCACACTTGTGCAATGTACGAAAGGCATCCCATACTACCCTTCATACTAAGCATAACCTTGAAGTCATCATAGTCATATTTACCCTACTTTGGTCTCATTATTAGTTTACTTCATATAGACAAGAGAACTATCACCTTTAGTCAATCATATCATGTCAAGGAAGGCAACTATAGCACAATCTTATCTAAGAATACATCATATAAGAGAAACACCTCATGAGTCACCTTAAGGCAAGCTTGTGCCATGCATGAACAAGACCCCATAATCCTACCCATGCTA
>JAJOOS010023943.1:0-17948 GCA_029582725.1 Solanum chiquidenum
CATAAATGTGGCATGAAGATCCATCCTCCTCGATTTCAACACCTTCACCAAGTTGTCGCACAACTTGCATAAATGTGGCATGAAGATCCATCCTCCTCGATTTCAACACCTTCACCAAGTTGTCGCACAAGTTCCATAAATGTGGCATGAAGATCCATCCTCCTCGATTTCAACACCTTCACCAAGTTGTCGCACAACTTGCATAAATGTGGCATGAAGATCCATCCTCCTCGATTTCAACACCTTCACCAAGTTGTCGCACAAGTTCCATAAATGTGGCATGAAGATCCATCCTCCTCGATTTCAACACCTTCACCAAGTTGTCGCACAACTTGCATAAATGTGGCATGAAGATCCATCCTCCTCGATTTCAACACCTTCACCAAGTTGTCGCACAAGTTCCATAAATGTGGCATGAAGATCCATCCTCCTCGATTTCAACACCTTCACCAAGTTGTCGCACAACTTGCATAAATGTGGCATGAAGATCCATCCTCCTCGATTTCAACACCTTCACCAAGTTGTCGCACAAGTTCCATAAATGTGGCATGAAGATCCATCCTCCTCGATTTCAACACCTTCACCAAGTTGTCGCACAACTTGCATAAATGTGGCATGAAGATCCATCCTCCTCAATTTCAACACCTTCACCAAGTTGTCGCACAACTTGCATAAATGTGGCATGAAGATTCATCCTCCTAGATTTCAATACCTTCACCAAGTTGTTGCACCGCTTGCATAAATGTGGCATGAAGATCCATCCTCCTCGATTTCAACACTTTCATTTGTTGCACAACTTCCATACATGTGGCATGAAGATCCATCCTCCTCGATTTCAACACCTTCACCAAGTTGTTGCACAACTTCCATAAATGTGGCATGAAGATTCATCCATCCAATTTTTGTTCTTCGCCTAATAATCTTATCAATAGCATTACTTTGACTATTTTGTTGATTTCTTTCATGCTTTTTGTACCTCTCTTCCTCACAACTTGATTAGGAGGTTCAAAGATTCACCGGAGAACAACAACATAACTTACAAAAGCAACCAAATCCATCTAAATCTCATTCTTATACACAACCAATGTCACATCACATATCCCAACAAACGACTGGAACCCATGGATCCTAAGCACATGGCACAAGCAATAACTGGAATCTTTAGTATCAATCTCAAACTCTTGCTATGGTGATACAAAAGATTGAGAGAAGATTTTCTCACAATAAGATGCTAGCACAAATTCTGAACATGGGATTATTAGTCTCGTGTTTGGATTTTTGACTTGCTTCTATTAGGTGCCTATAAACATATTGCCACACATTCTTGAGTTCCGTTGTTGAATGGAACATTTCAATACGTTTCTAGAAATCATTCCAATAAACTAAATTCAAACGAGTTCCCTATGAATTTCCAGGAACTACTTCAAGAAATATACTTATCTCAACCATCTACCAAATGATATCTTCGCATGGTTGAATGACTAGAATCAAGATTTAGGACTCAACCGTTTCAATATACTAAATTCGAATGAGTTCCCTATAACCTTCAACAAACCACTTCAAGAAGTATACTTATCTCAACCACATGATATACCTTCTTTAGCTCCATCAAATGATTTCTTCGCACAGTTGAATGGTTGGATTCAAGATCTAGAACTCAACAATATTAATGTTCGAATTTCGAATGAGTCCCCAATGAACTTCAACAAACCACGTCAAGAAGTATACTTACCTCAACCCACTATAGAAAAATAGACATTTAGTGGCAATCGATTTTTCTTTTAGCAAAAAAATTTATGTCGTAGAAATATTTAGTGACAGTTGAGTTAATATTATTGTTTTCAGAGTGCCAAAGCCTTTAGTGATATTTATATAAAGTATTGATTATAAACATCTTTATTATATTATTGGCACTAAATATAATAGTGGCAATAATTATATTATTACTGCTAAATAATTATCGCAAAATTTATTATTTGTTGTAGTGACCACCTGCAGTACCTTGTTTAGTTGAATCGAATGATCTCTTCACAGGATTGAATGGTTGGAACCAACAACCAGAACTCGACAATTTCAATGTACTAAATTCAAATGACTTCCCTATGAAATTTAACGAACCACTTCAAGAAGCATACTTATCTGAACAACCTACAATACCTTCTTTAGTCCCACCAAATGTTCTCTTCACATGGTTGAATGGTTTGATCCAACAGCCAGAACTCAACAATCTCAATGGTGAAATGATGACAAAAAAATCAGATTGCTACTCATTACAACTCAACTCAAAATGGCAAGAGGCTTAACAATCTGCATATAATTGAAATTCTTTGAGAATACACACAAACCCATAAAATTCACTAACATTACTATTAAACTCGGCATCAATGATTTGAATTTAGCTTCACAGAAGAATGAACAATACACATTTAGAATCCAACTTAAATTTCACCTTTGATACAACATATCAGATTTTTCATATTCACAACTCACTGATATCTCAACTAGAAAAACATCGAGATCAGAGCTGTCAATCATTGTAGCAGCCTCAGCAGCAGTAACCTTCTGTTTCTTCGCCTTCTTCACCTTACTATTCTTCACTAAACACAGCCATTCTCGATGGCACCACTGACAGCATATCCTGCGTCACTAAAATAAACTCAATTGCAACAGAAAGCATACATCATGGACACATTCAAATGTTGAAGTACATTCCACACTCTTGTCAACTCTGACATCAGTCATCTCAGCAATTACCTGATCAAGAATCAAAGAAAAGGCGATCAATTATGAATCGTGGCTGCCTTTATCTTTTCTTTTTGGTTGCAAATTGATCCATCAGAGAAAAAAACAAAATAAGATTGTGGATCAAGAATGCTGAAGATCACAGAGTAGGGCCTAACAGAGAGGTTCTCCGACCACATCTTGGTCACCTCCTTATAGATATGGTTGATCTCTTTTATGATTCCTGAAAGTGAACAAAAAGAATGTTCAAGAACCTTACATTGAACAAGAATCAAGTCAATAGCAACTTCAGCTTCATATGCCAAACTGACAGTACACTTCTGAAAATCTAATTTCATGTTCGTACTGCACCTTTGCAGCATCTTTAAAAACATGTGTTAGAGATGAGAACTCTTTCACTAAAATGCCAACATGAGGCTTCATCATGAAACCTAAACCTGTTTCAGAATCAACAAAGCTCAATCCACCAACACTGGGAAACTCATGAGATGGAATGAATTTTAAGGATTTGTAGTACGTCTCCACTCGTGCCTTTAGATCTTCAATTTTCTCCAATATATGTATCGTCCCAAGATCAATCTTGCTGGCGTCTTCTTCGATTGTAGATCCTACAGGAAGAATTTGAACTACACATAGTATGTCGCCCACAAGAACTCCAATCATTTCTAAGACTTCATTCAACCTCTTTTCATTAATAACATCATTTGGCCCTCCACTGAGAAAAACCAACAAAAACTCTATTGCCGCATCAATGTTTTGAGCAGATACATTAGTTGTGAAGTTCTTAGGTTTTTTATTTATAAGATACACCAGAAGACTACGGAGATGACGTGGAAATATTTTTAGTAATTTCTTATCCTTGAAAGTTCTTGATCGAGTAAACTTTGAAGCCTTTAGCTCACTGCGAAAAACCTTCTTCATTTCAAGCTCCACTAGCACAACCAAGAATAGTACATAAGGAGGCTCAATCTCGAAACAAAATGTATCATCTCCATCTTCTTCTAAATCGACATCATCTTTATTAACCCAAGAGAATCGGCATCATCATAATAAACCCAAAGAGAAAGACAAAAGTGTCCCACATTTTTAGCCATAAACTGAATTCGGGTCTGCAGACCTATCAACTTCTCATGGTCGACATAACCATTTAACTCTGTGCCATATAAGTATCTTAGATATCTCATTTTCTTCTGAAGCATTTTGATTTATTTTATCAAAACACGGCCAGACTTGACTAGATACCTCAGTGCATCGTTTAGATTCTTGTCGAGATAATCCATATATTCTAACAGATGGAAATCATCCAGATCATATTTCAACCTTGAACTAGTATTACCTTCAAAAAATTCCAGCAACTGTGATACTAGCCTTTCCACATTAACGTATGTAGTAGTTTCGGTTTCTCCATGAACAGAGTAAAACATCACCTCAATCAATTGGGCCTTCTTTTTCATTTTGATCATGAAAAAGCCATTAGGCACCAAAGTATCAGAGCTCCATTTCAAGTGCCTCAATTTGATCAATCTTGACGCTATTCATATCGCCTCCACATTTGATCTCTTTTAGGTGATCTAACACAACTTCGATGCCATTTTCAGCCATCTATGCCTGCAAATTCACACAACAAGGGAAAATATATCGAAAAAAGTATAAAGAAGGACAAATATAGCTTAGTCATTTTTGTCTTGGTACATTTTGGTATGTCCTAATGTGAAAAGAAAATCATATAATTGGGGATACGCGCGACCTAAATAAGTTTCAATCAATTAGAAACAAGGCATAATATATAAACATGTCATTTATCTTGGTTTCAGTTGTCATCTATGTCCTCCAACTTTCAGTGTGCATAAGTAGACGCTTAAATTTGTATAAGATTGAACAAATATACACTATCATCCTATGTACAAAGCTAGCACAATCAATTATGTTGTTGGTTCAAGTGTCGTAGGGAATTCTTAACCTACTAGTTATTGTTGGCACAAGAACATTCCTTTCAAATGCTCGAGAATTTTCAGATATAACGTTACACCCAAGAGTGTAGCCTAATAGTCAATGAAATTAGGTGGAGTTAACCACGAAGTCTCAAGTTCACTTTCCTCCCAATTAATCTAAGCTTTGGTGGGCAAAGTTACCAGCGCCCCTTTCTCTCTCTCTCCTAAAAGCCCCTAAATTCGATAATTAACATGCACTCGCACCTCATTAAATCACTTAACTAGAGTAAATTTGCATTATTTGATGTAAGCAACAAATTCACATAATCTAGCAAGATATATTAGGTTTTGACTTTTCAGTAGATGAATAATAATCTTTTGAAATTTTCTGAAAATACTTCTAAAGTATGAAAAATATAATTATGGATCAACTAACTCACCTCAATGATTATAAATTCAATCTGCCACAAGGTGTTGTCTAGTACAAGGAGATCAAAAAATAATTAAGAGATTTGAATGGCATAATCAAAGTGTATGTATCGATCAGCTCTGACTAATTGCATAAATAATCTATTTAATGGTAGGTAAACAACAATTATTCCTTTATTATAATTAATAGTTGTTATCATTTCATTTCCATTGGATAATTGACTGATAGTATGAACTATGAATTATTAATAATGGTAGGTAAACACTGAACAGCGTATTGATTATTGTTGTTGTATTTATCTCCAAATAATTTGAGTCTATATTATTATTTATCTTATATTGATCTTTTTTCGCTATTTTATTATTTTTATTTTCAACATTGAACTTTCTCCTACAAAACTTATTGAGTTAATGTTACTTACAAGTTTTAAAAGAACAAAAATTGATGTTGGTGTCTTCTTCAAAACTTCAAGAAGTGCAACAAGCCAACAAGCAATTATTATATTGAAGGAACGAAATACCATTTCGATATCGTTATATCAACTTATGAAATTCTTGATGCAAGTTATATTATTCTAACTTTATTTTATAGTTTTCTTGAAAAAAAATTATTGGTGATATCCTTAGTTCATAAGTTTATACATTCTTGTTTAGTTATTATTAAAATCTATTCAATTTAAATATCTCAACTAAAAAATATGATTTAGTCTTACAAAAAGAGAGATAAAGAGAAAAACTTGAAGGATTAAATAAATCCCAAAAATGAGTTCTTGATAGATTTTTTCAATTAAAAAAGAGTTGATTCTTTTTCAAATACATATATTGCTTACAGAATAATATTAATACTTCATGTAATCGTTACCTCAGATGGAAAAAAAATTTGCAACTAAAATCAATAATATATTATTTAAGATCAACAATGTTTCAAGAGAGATTGAATGGATTAGTTATATCATCAATTGAAAAGAAATTATTTAAATACAGTAAAACCTCACTAAATTAATATAGTTGGGACCATGAAATATTATTATTTTGTACAAGTATTATTTAATCGATAAATTAATAATTGTTAATTTATAGAGTATTTTCAGATTCAACATTGTGATGCTGGATAATAAGAGCTTTCAAGATGTATTATCGCAACTGATTTTACCCTAGGATATTAGAAGGCTATGAAGTGGGACATGAAATCGATTCATGAGAGATTAATATTTTGGAAACTATCAATTTTGCAATCCCAACTTGGACGACAAGTGTTCAGCAAGAGACAATAACAAATTGTTGTCGACACTACAAAATTTGTTCGGAGGATGAAATCTCAGAAAACTTGAATGAACGCACTTGTGAAAACATCATTCAAAAACTTGAGGTCATAATTAATGATCTCGGTTACCATAATAAAATGGACGTCAATAACCTATTGGATTATCCATGTGAAAATAATACATATTCAGAGATCCAGAGCTTAGAAGAAATTGTGGATATAAAAAAAATAATGTTGATGATGAAGTTGTAGATGATACAATACCTTGGGAACCAATTGCGCGTAAGGAAACACTTATGGTATCTAGAACTCTTCAATTTTTTATGGTATAGTTCGAAAAGATAACACCAAAACTTTTGGATGCAATAAAAAAAAGTTAAAGATGGGCTTCAAGTAGATTTAAAGTTTAACAAAAAATAAAACGCAGTAGAGAGTCACATTTCACTAAATTGTCTTAGATATATTTGTACATTTAAAGAATTATTAATTTATAATATTAATGGGATCATATATTTATATAGGGGTCTTCTGAAAATATATTATCTTATTCAAAGAAGTGATATTTTCAATTGGCCCAAGTCGGGACCAGAGGAAAATATTATCTTAGATAGATTATTAATTTATCAAGTATTAATTTAGTGAGGTTTTATTGTAAATCGATTATAAAACAGTAATTAATCACTTCGCATCTAAAAAAAACCTAAAAAGATAGATTTTAAATAAAAGTTTATATGACGGTCTTTCGTTTTAAAAAAATAAATATAAATATTAGGGCTCCTGTCTAAAATTTTACTTCAAGCCTCCAATCTTGTTGAGTCGGCGGCCGTGCTCGTAGGGAGCAGTATCGCCATCTCCATTGATTCTTCAATGTGGTCTCTACGACGCCGATCTATTCTCCGGTGACTTTGCAAATGCGTTGATCTTCTTCGCCGGTGATATTTCGTCATCTCCACTACACTGATCTTCATTTTCGATGATCATTCAAGACTCACATCCCCTAAAGTGAACTTCTCCGATGAAGGATTTTCTAGATCGGCACCTATCGAAACCAGATCTGGTGTGACTCTCATGCCGCCCACCACCACTTCTCACGCCGTTGACTTTTTACATCTCTCTGACAACTTTTGACGCCTCTTTGGCGACCCACTTCTTGTGCCAGATTCAGATTCTTATGCACTCACTGACCTCCATCACTACTCCAGCAAAGTACGTTCGATCTCCTCTTCAAGTTTCAGGTTCTATCTCTCCAAAGTTTGTTTTCCTAGATTTGCTTGAAGTTGCCTTTAATTTTTTTTTATATATTTGTTTCCATTACTATGCAAATTTAGAATTACTTTCAGATCTAGTTTTCAGATAATATCTTTCTTGTCTAATGTTGATTGTGTAATACAGTATTGCATATTTTTGTTTCTTATCCACTTTGTTTAACTCTGCACTCAGAGGGGAATTTGAATTAAGGGTGACAAAAGAGTTTCAAATTAAAGAAAAAGTGACACAAATTTTAATAATTGAGTAGATGTGACAATTTTATGATTAGTGCTAATAACACTAATTTTAAAATCCTCAAGTTTTATTATTTACATAAAAGCCCTATTTTCCCCATTCCACACCCTCCCTTCTCTCCACCCTTCTACCGCTGCCATCCCCTCCCCTTGTGCCATCGTAACTGTCGCTTTGCAAATGCGTTGATCTTCTTCGCCGGTGATATTTCGTCATCTCCGCTACACCGATCTTCTTTTTCGGTGATCCTTCAAGACTCACATCCCCTAAAGTGAACTTCTCCAACGAAGGATTTTCTAGATCGGCACCTATCAAAACCAGATCTGGTGTGATTCTCATGACGCCCACCACCACTGATCACGCCATTAACTTTCGACATCTCTCTGACAACTTTTGACGCCTCTTTGGCGACCCACTTCTTGTGCCAGATTCAGATTCTTACGCACTCACTGACCTCCATCACTACTCCACGTTCGATCTCCTCTTCAAGTTTCAGGTTCTATCTTTCCAAAGTTTTTTTTTCTAGATTTGCTTGAGGTTGCCTTTAAAAAAAATTTATATTTGTTTCCATTACTATGCAAATTTAGAATTACTTTCAGATCTAGTTTTCAGATATTATCTTTCTTGTCTAATGTTGATTGTGTAATACAATAATGCATATTTTTGTTTCTTATCCACTTTGTTTAACTCTGCATCCAGAGGGGAATTTGAATTAAGGGTGACAAAACAGTTTCAAAATGAAGAAAACGTGATACAGGTTTTAATAATTTAGTAGATGTGGCAATTTTATGATTAGTGCTAATAATACTAATTTTAAAACCCTCAAGTTTTATTATTTACATTAAAGCCCTATTTTCCCCATTCCACACCCTCCCTTCTCTCCACCCTTCTGTCGCTGCCATCCCCTCCCCTTTGGCCATCGTAACCGTCGTTTTCACCACTCCATCATCACCACTTCCTCATCTACCACAGTCATCAGTTCTTCCTCCATTGCCATCACTTTCTCTTCTTCTTCCTCTTTTATCACCATTGTTGCCACCTCCTTCTTCGCTAGCTACCTCTGCCTCCACAACAACCATCACATCCACCTTCGTTGTTATCACTAACATCTAAATTGCCTCTCTACCACCCTCTCTTTTACCTTACTTGCTACAACAATTATCGTAGTTATTGCAGCAACTTCAGCAGTTGCTGAACAAACTTGAGCAGTTGCTGAAAAAACTCCAACAATTGCTACAGTAACTTCAGCAGTAATTGTAACAACTTCAGTTGTTGCTTGGTTTTCTACAAAAAAAAATCAATGACTTCAACTTCAACTTCAAAAATTTTAAAATTAAAGCAAAATTAGTTTGTGAAATAGTACTAAAAAGAGACAAAGAAAAAAACGTGATAAAAAATAATGAACGACAACTACAATGATAGGAACAACAAAGAAGAAGAAGTAAATGGAAGAAGAGAAAAAGAAATGAAGAAGAAGAAGATGGAAGAAGAAATCTGGAAAGAGAGAGAAAGAAGGAAGAAGAGGGAGAAAGAAATCTTGAAAGAGATTTTAAATTTTGAAATTTAAGAAAAGAGGAAAAACTTTTCAAACATTTTGAAATATTAATATACCCCAAAAATTTTAATTACTCTAATCAAGTCCACTTTTTATTAATCTTATTTGACAAAGTCAATGCCACCTATTTTAATTTAAAGACTTGAGTGACACCTTATACTCATTTCTCTCGACACTCTGTTTCTTGATCCATAGCGCCAGATAATATTTTTCTTCTATTTTTAGTATAGTTATTTGGTTATATACGCTCGTAATCGTATTATTTCCAGGGTGGTGTAACAAGCAATCATTATATTCTTCGTAAGTAGAAAGTAACAGAATATCAAGTAAATGTATTTTTAAATCAATGAGAAATAAAATTAGGATTGTGTATTTGCCATGAAGTCATAACTAAGTAAGATCGCATATTAGTAATTAACTTCTTTTAGTGTGTAGCATGACAAAGGTAAGCTAATTTCACATGAGGAGTTGACACCCTAAATAGATGAATATCACTACGCAACTTGCTTCATCTATGAGTGTTTGTATTACTAACCCTTGTATTTGATTCCAAATTAAATATTTTCAAGTAAGGTCAAGCTATTAGATAAGGGTTGATAGTCTTAAACCTCTGTTGTATAGTCCATTTTCCCATTTGTTACCCCTTTGGTCCAGCAAGTAAGAATAAGGTGAGTTCTAACGCTTGCAACCATTAAAAAAATAATACGAAGGGAAAACCAATACACGTATGCACTCCGTTCAAGAATTACAATTTAGGTCTACTTAGTACGTCTTCATAGTTCCCCCAATCCTAGTTGTGGATTTAGTTACTCATAATTGTACGATATTGTCACTCCCCGAGCCTACACCATGGACGTGGTCGGCACTGAGAACCATTGTTGATCCCCAAGCTAACCTTTGGTCTGACTGACTAACTAGCGGAAATGTTGAGTCCATAGACGGGGTGTATGTGACGGCCCAACTTAAGATAAGAAGTCTCACATCGACAAAACACAGGAGAGATGTTGGGTATATAAGTAAGCAGACTTTACCAACTAGTGACCCATTGTAAAGTCGTGAGGGCCTAGGCCATTACAGATACGATCAATGATTAATGAATAATGCAATAATCACACTTACAAGATTAAAAGTAAAAACTCGAAATCTTGAATTATAACTCAAAGTCAATAACCAAGAATCAAAGTATGAATTCTTTCCGGATTCAATAACACAAACGAATTAAGGACTTGTTTTTCTTTTAGTCTCGTGCCAGAAAACAAGCGTAAAATGTAAAAGAAAATCTAGGAAAAATATTTACAGATCGTGATTACCACTCGTAAACATCGGGCTTTTTGGCATATCTCTGAATCTCATCTACGACTCATGAAAGTATTTACGGCTCGTGGTTGCCGATCGTAGAACTCAGGCTTTTCAGCATAATCTCTGAAACTTCATCTACAATACGACAGGGCGTAGCTATAGCCACCCCAACATGTCCAACTTGACACTCTTCGTCAAAAAATTATGTTGTATATATATGTCAAATTGTCATGGCTTTGGCATGGTGTAATGTGTCTCCATCCAAATTAAGAAGTTCTAGGTTCAAACTCCAAATAGCACAATGTTTTTTTTTTACAGCCACACACCATTATTCTTGGACATCCTTGATAAAATTTCTAGCTCCAAAAAGGTGACTGAACAGTTCTACTTTTCTACACTTAGCTACCGAATCCTATTTTACTAGCAAAACAACTAAAAATACATCAAATCTACTAAAAAGAAGCTAAAGAACTTACCCAAATCCTAAGTTTTAAGCATCAAAAGTATCGTAAGACCACAACACATCAATCATCAAAGAGATTAAGTTCAAGAGAAAGTGAAAACAAGGAGCATAATTTGTCGCCACTTTCTGGAAACGAGGGAAGTGATATCATTTGGTAACACACAAATTTTGGGAGAACATAGGATTTCTGGAAGACTATGAGAAATTCAAGCAACCTATTGGTTGAACTCTTCAATCCAATCTCAACTTCCATTAGGCTTGAACCTACATTGCATACGAGCTCGGTAATGAAGGGGTTTATGAGCTTTGAAGTAGAGATGGCAATAGGGTGGAGCGGGGGCAGGTTGAGATTAATTTGTAAAAAATTTAATCCGCCCCGCCCTGCTCCATAATGTGTTTTTCTATAATCTCAACCCGTTCCTCTGCGTCCCGCATAAATCCACCCCGCACCCGCATAGCTTAAATCCGCCTGCCCCGCATAGCTTAAAAGTTAAAACCCACCCTGCACAGAATCCGTTCCGCCCCGTTGTCATCCGTGCTTGAAGGAATGTAAATTTGGAGTAATAATGGAAACATCATGCAAATCAACCAATTTGTGGTCTAGAACCAAACTTCATAGAGAGATCTTATCTTTTTTGATTGACATATATAAATTGAATAACTATAACATACTCAATGTAATTCTAAAAATGACGTATGAAGAGGGTGGAATGTACGTGGACTTTATGAAGTAAGAATATAGTTTTCAATGAAAAATATAATATAAAGTTAGAATAATAAAACTTGACTCTAAAATTTGAAAAGTTTATATCATTATATAAACTTTTCAAAATTTAGAGTCAGATTTTATTGTTCTAACTTCATATTATATACTTTTCATTAAAAATCTACATTGTTTACATTCTTACTTCATATGTACGCATATATCCTACTTCTACGAACCTCATTTATCGACTTACATTAAGTATGTTATAATTATTCAATTTATATATATTAATTAAAAAAAATAAGATCTCTTTATAAAATGTTGCTTTAGGCCCCCCAAACGTGTAAAGACGGCACTGGGATTGACACTATATCTACATCGACAAGATGAGAGCTTCAAATTTTGACACTGATAGCAGTGTTCATAGTATATCTTTTGCAGAATGTGTTTGCACGAATTTGCGATCGTCCAATGATTGTAATTCACAAATTAAACAATTGCCTTTACCTAAGTTCATGCAAACAAATTTTGCAACGATATACTGTGGATACTGTAATTAGAGTCAAAATTTGAACCACTCATCCTGTCGATATAGTGTCATTCCATATTGATTGTGTTTTCCTCACCTACCACCCAAGCTACCCCCGCACTTCATAGTCTCCATCCCCATCACCCCTCCCGTAGTGTTTGTTTAGATTATATATAAATGTTTTCGGAAAATATTTTTTATTTACCTATCGAACACAAGAAAATAATAAGTAAGAAACCTATTTATTTTTCTACCATCTTCCTTTGAACTAAACACACCCTAAAAAGAAAACCTTATACCTTATGTTTTGGGACAACTAAGAGTTGCCACAGAAAGTAGTCAATGATAAATATATTTTGTGTTTAAGTGTACTATTTAATTAAACATGAAAATAAAATTTTAAATATTAGTCTAAAAAGAAATATTTGTGTAAATCAATTCGTAAGATTGCTATTAAAATTAAATTAAAAAAGATATTATCGCTAGAAGGAGGGCTTGAACCTCCGACCTTGTGGTTAACAGCCACACGCTCTAACCAACTGAGCTATTCCAGCTTGTTGAAAAACTATTGTACTAAAGTTCTAGTAATCATTTTAGACTTCTAAAATTTCGAAAAAAACCTTATTTTTTCTCCGCACCAGATGTTTGCACCAACTCGATAAATATGCATCATGTGTCTTCACACATTATGTTATGACTAAAACATAATTAAGTAAAAAAAAACAAATTATTACTTAACCATAATAATTAAGTATACGGCCTAGTTTGGTATGAACATATTGATCGATTGCTAGTAAATTTTACCTTCTAAATTCTTCAGTACTTTTTTTGTTTTTTTTTTGCGTTTTTATGTGGCACTAATAACTAATCCAAGACATAATTTAACATTTATGATCTATAGTACTTGTATTGGTATAGTTGTATAAAATTAAATATTTTCTTGTACAAATCAATTATAGAACATGTGAGTTTTACCTTCTTTTTTTTAATGCAACCTTTAGGTATATGCACCCTTCGTTTCTATTTATATGTCACTATTTTAGGTTTTACGCTTTTTAAAAAAGATTTAGATAAGTTTATCATTGTACCCTTATTTAATAGTCTCTAAAAGTCAAGTTTTCAATAAATGGACATGAATTAATTTATTTTGATTAGTTAATTTGACCAATGAACATAAATAAATTATTTAGTTTTTCAGTGTTGGTCAAATTTATACTTTCAAAGCTAATAACTCTCAAGAGGAAAAATAGAAAGAATAATGTCATTTATGCATTGATTTTATGAAATGACAAATTATTATTAATAAACATCTATTTTTTATAAGGACGATATATAAATAGGAACTGACGGAGTAATAAACTTTATATTGGTAGTTGAATTGATAGGGAATTAGGGATCACATAATAGAATAGGTGACTTCTAGTTTGAAAAGAATTGATCAAGTAATTAAACACCTAGTACCCCACAAACAAAGAAAAGATTAAAAGGAAATAATTAAAAGGGACAATGTTAGAACATTAATTGACTTGTCCATTTAAATGCACTTATAATTCAACATTAATTAATGACTAACTATACAACTGTCATGTCCAAGCAAGAAATATATATACACCTGTATATATTCCAAATTTTGGACCCCATGAATATAAATGCATTAAGGAGAGGGAAAGAAAAAGATGAAACATGAAATATCAAAAGAAAAAAAAAGATCACTAGAGTTGTAATTTTTATTTAATTGTTTGAAAGATATGGATGAAGATGATGGAAACATGCTTACAAGTACGAAACTTAAAATTTTGTGTTTTAAAGTTGTGATTCTTGAAATCTATTTTATTTGAAAAATGTTTTAAAATTTTGTGAGTAAAAATGAAAATTCTATCAAAACTGGTCATACAAGTTTTTGAGAACTTGAATCAAATTTAATAGTTAAATAGATAGAAGATAAATTTTAAAATTCGATCCAATATCTATTACCAAACGTTAATTTGATGCTTAACATGATCTTAAACACGATAATTTTATTTAGAGAGATACAATAAAAATCGATATTATCATAAGGGAAAATGCATAAGTACTCCCAACCTATGCCCGAAATCTCAAAGACTCACTTATACTATACTAAGGTTCTATTATCCCCCAAACTTATTTTATAAATAATTTTTTACTCCTTTTCGGCTTATGTGGCACTATCTTCTGGGCCCAGCGTGTGTTGACAATTTTTTCATTGATAATGCCACGTAGGCCGAAAAAGGATAGAAAATTATTTATAAAATAAGTTTGGGAGGATAATAGGACCTTCGTATAATATACGTGTGTCTCTAAAATTTCGAACATATATTGAGTTACTTATGCATTTTCCCTTATCATAAAGTGAAAGTGTTGGTCAAAAATAGTGAATGGTAGAGAATGTGTAGACAATATATGACAATCGGCCTCATGATAATCCTAATAAGTAAAGAAAGGACTAATTTTTACTCCCTTCGTCCACTTTTATTTATCATGTTGCGCTTTTCGAAAGTCAATTTGATTAATTTTCAAAATTAAATTAGATTACATTAATTCGATATTTTAAACAAAAAAATTAGATATTCAAAAGTTATACGAAAAGTACTATACATTGTAGCATATCAATATGATGAAAAATATATTGTCAAATTTTTTATAATTTGACTTTAAAAGTAAAAAGTATGACAATTAATAGTGGACGGAGAAAATAGTTATTATGACTTTTAACCTGATATGTCCATCAAGTAACCACTCTAACGAATAAGATTTATTATTCACTAGTTATTAATTAGGATTTACATTAGCCACACATAAAATAATAGTAGAAAAATCTAACAAAAGAAATATAAAAAAATGAATAAAAATGATTAAGGAACAAATATTTGACAATGATTAAAATAGAAGGTTCAGTATGAAAGAAGAAAAAAGTTGCATTATTATATTCATTATTATATTGTTGCTTTACAGCTTGTGTTTCTTGGTAAGTTGTATTATACATGAAAAATGTTTAAAACTGAAAAGACTAATGACTTACTTTTAAAAAAATTGTCGTCTCTTCTCCCCTTTTGTTTTTTTCATGGAAAATAAAGTTTTGGTTGTTGAAAATTGGGCACTTTTATCCTTTTATAAATATCTACAATTACAAAAGTACACACTCAACAAATATCTGAGGAAAATTGGGCACTTAATTATCTAGTTTATTTTTTAATTTCTTATTAGAAAACTTGTCAAGAAGTTAATTAGTTCTCTAAATGTTTGAATGAACAACAAAAGAAACATACAATTCAATAAGTCCTGAAAATTAAACATACCTAAAAAGTGTTCACTAAAATAATCAATAAAATAATATACTACCTCCGTTTCTCTTTATATGTCATCATTTTAGATTTTATGTCCCTTTAGAAATTATGTAAAGTTTATAATTGTACTCTTATTTAGTATTTTCTTGAAGTCACATTTTCAGTAAATGAACATAAATTAGTTTATTTTGATTAATTAAATTGGTCAATGAATATGAATTAATCATTTAGCTTTCCTATTTTGGTCAAATTCATACTTTTAACAATAATAACTCTCAAGGGTAAAATAGGAAGAATGATGTTATTTATGTATTGATTTTGTGAAATGACAAATATTAATGAACATCTATTTTTAATAAGGACGACATACAAAAAGGAACGAAGGAAGTAAAACGGAATGGATCCACTTCTGAATTATTGTTGATGTAATCATAAAAGAGTCAATTTTCCAGGGAACAAATAAACTAGATTCAAAATGAAAATAGTTATAATCTTCTCCACTCCACCTAATCTGACAAAAAAACTCACGACAATTTTTGAAAAATTCATAAATAAATATATAAAATGATTATTCAACATATACGCGATAGCGATTAAAAACAAGGAATCACATGTCTAATAAGTATACACTATAGTTGTAATGTCAAATGTCATAATTTATGAAATTTGTGTAACCATGTGATCCATATGACTGATGAACCAGCACACTAGCTGGCCCTTATGCCTGCTCACCAAGAAAAACGGTACTAATTAATTAATACTTATTACACCAATTGATACTAATTAATTTTTTGAATAGGATAATTTAACTGATTGGACTATGAAGAAGACCTTTTTCCATCACAAAAAAAAATGTAATTGATTTTTGGTCCCCATCACCCTCGATACTAGTGGGCAAACCGAAAGTACTTAAGCATTTGGAAAATTAGAAAAAATCTGATTTATCGATTATTTGAACTTTTATCTTATTAGTGAGGATTTGATATTCTCTTTGGTAATTAATTCCCTTTCTTATTTTTGTTTTCTCTACCTCCAATGTGATAATTTTAAAAAGGCTAGAGATTTTAGACCGGAAAAACTTGCACGTACGTAATTAAATAGCTTAATTTTCAAAAAATATCTGATAATATCGTATGTTTATACCTAACTAAACAATTATAAATCAAAGTGAAAATATATACTCTCATAACCATGGCTAAGTATTAATATGAATAAGTGTTTACCATTTCTTTTTAATTGAATTGTTACCACATGGCCTATTATTAGGTATCACAATATCACTTAACCACGTGACAAATTATTTGTATTATGTTATGATGTATGTGTTTATTAGTTTAACTTTATATACATTAGAGTATTTATTAGTGAGTAAATCTAAAATTGGAGAACATAAATATCAATTGAGATTAAATTAAAAACTCATATTTATGTATTACATCAAAATGAAATGAGTGAATACTTAATTAGTGATTCCATCAGGATTATTGTTAAGAGAAGTTATTTCAAATATTAAAAATTAATTATATAAAAAAATTAATATAGTATATGTTAATGATATAATATAATGTTATTTTTTCGGTGAAGAAATATCAATCGACACGCCTTAGAAAAGGATGACTCCGCTAGTATTGAGCATACTTAAGTACCACAGTCCACACAAAATAGTTGGTAAAGTGTCTTGCATGCATGGCCATCACAAATAATTTGTTCAAATCAATTGTTCTTACGCCCTTCAATTTATTTAACGACAACTGTATTGGAGGGTTAGAAACAGGGGTGTACAAGTCAAATCGTAAAATCAAATTGAATCGACGAATCAAATCAAATCGAAAAAAAAAAACTGATTTGTGGTTTGGTTTGGTTGGTTTGGCGGTTGAAAAAAAAAATCGACCACTCTTGACTTGGTTTGGTATTAAAAGAAAAAAGTCAAACCGAACCCAAATCAAACCGACATAATATATATATATATATATATATATATATAATTTTATTTTATTTATAGATAAAAAAATATTATTTGTAATCTACTTTGTTAATATATTTTTAGTTAGTTTATAGTTTTCAATGTTCATATATTTTATTTCAAATTTGGACTTGTAAAATTTTGTAAATATTATATATATAATTTTATTTTATTTATAGATAAAAAATATTATTTATAATCTACTTTGTTAATATATTTTTAGTTAGTTTATAGTTTTCAATGTTTATATATTTTATTTCAA